>JAHWFP010243287.1:0-10656 GCA_023313725.1 Lithobius niger
TTTTTATTATTAACAAAAAACCCATTAGCTCGTATATGCTCGTATTGTTGCGTAACCATCATCTAACGTGCATCCCTTTATTTTTACACCTTCCACGGCAACGTTAATGTTTCTTTAGTTTGTCCTTCGTTACAGTACAGTTTTTAGTTCGTCTAGGCTTTTACAATAAATCTAAGGACCAATCTTGATTGTTCAAGCTATTGTTGCTCAAAATATTTGGTTGCAACTTGGAAAAGAAACGAAATTTCAAAACCCTCCCATGCATTTGTCCTGACCCCTACAACACCCAAACCAACAAAAGGACCATCCTCAGATCACCATGCATCCGTGTGCAAAAGTTCAGGTACGTAGGCCTTCTTAATTTTACGCTAGCCATGAGCAAAAAGTCTATGGGATTTAACATGGGAAAAATCTTATTAGCTAGCTAGCTAACTAGTCAGCTAGCTAACTAGACAGTAACATAAAAACAACGTTATTGACGGATCTTTTTCTCTATGATTGGTGGACACTCATCCTTTAAATTTTAGTTTTTCTTAATCTCTGACCCTTCCCCTTACATTTTCCACAATTTGATACATTTCTGTCGCATTGGGATTTATCCTCAACATGCCAAAATATGCTTTCAATTGCTTACAGTTAACAGACATATGTCTGCTAGTAAGCCGCCTTTTTATCATTAACAATCAATTTTTAACAATCGGATGTCTACAAAGGAATTTCTACTGTTACTTGGCGGCGACACACTAGCGTGTGTCTAGATCATATCTAGAAACCAAACGTTAGGAATCGTAGCAGATTTATTTACTACAACAAGCCAGCATATAACAATGGAGTTATCTATAGCACCAACTATTAGCTCACATTCCACACTTTTAATGACAACTTTATTTGTAATAAAAAATGTATTTCAACTGCATCCTGCTAAAATATTAAAATTAATAAAAATCCTATAGAATATATTTCTGTGATAAGATAAAAATAACAAAATAATTAGTTTCACCTGTTAGGAATTAAATACAATTTAGTTGTTCAAGACTGACCTTGAAAAAGTACGGACAACAACAAATGCATAAATTTCCATCAAAAGTCAAAAATAAAATAATGATATCAGCACAGCGAGAAATATGCTTGCGTAATTTCACTAATCCTTGTAGGCCTACCAGTTATATTTTTTGTCAGTGGATCTGCTGGCGTATCAACACTAGGACAAATTCGAAGTTGTAGATTATTGACTACGGCCTCATGGTGAAAATTAACTTCTTGCAAAAAATGCCTGAACTGGACAATACGACCATTAACAATCAAATTCATTGCTTACCTTGAATCTGTATGTAAAGGCATAGGGTAAGAACCAATAGTCCTTCTTTTGCATTGAATGTATCATGACAGCAGACAAGTTCGTTTGTCACATCACACAATAGCACTCACGGCTAACTTTCTGGCCGGAGCTTTTGTTATTGCATTGCATTAATGAACATGTCATTGATTCAGCTTGTTGAAAATATTCTTCCCATACACGGAGTTTCCAAATAATTTCATTATTTCAGCCAAAAGTTTATTCAGAGTTACTATCCCCATCACAGTTGGCAGAACTGACGGCATTAACAAAATTTTCTAAACAATTCACTGGTTTAAACGTTATAACCTGATGGAACTGAGCAACAACTCTTTCCTTGTCTACATGTCATTTTACTAACGATGTGGCCAAGAATATATTTGCTGCAAACCTGCTACCGATGATAGACTTACATGGTTTAATTGCCATACCGCGCACTGCAAACATGCAAACTGTTGCATGAACTACCAACTTCTGCATGCTTAAATATAAGGGTGTCTCAACAAAGTGTACTCCTTCAAAACTTCTGGAACATGAGTGGAGCGGAGCGAGGACGAAGGCCAAGCAAATCTACGCTAAGATTACATACCAATGTAGTCTTAGAGTGTGCGTTACAAGGAATGATTATGAAAACCACAAGGAATATCCAAACCAAACTTTGCATGCAATAGCAACTACTTAGTTGCCTTAACGACAGAACTAAACCACTGGAAAACTGTTTTCCAGTCGACGTTATTTTCATAGACTTTGCTAAGCTTTTGACTCTGTGGTCCATAGTAAACTACTGAGAAAATTACACACTGCAGGTATTGATGGGAATGTTTTCTGATGGATAAAAGATATCCTCAAAGATAGAACACAAGTTGTTAAATTGGGACAACAATTTTCATTACCCAGGCCAATCACTAGTGGCGTTCCACAGGGTTCGGTTCTGGGCCCACTCCTTTTGCTAATTTTTATATCCGACTTATAACACAGCGATGTAGGTATAAGAATGCCTAAATTTGCAGACGACGTTAAGCTGTATAATGAAATAAAGACTGCTGCCAATAGATTATCTTTTCAGAGTGCCCTTGTCGATGTAAATGCTTGGTCAGCAGCTTGGCAGGTTCCTATAAATATCTCAAAATGCCAAACCATACAATTCGGATGGAAAAACCCTGGGAAAACACCTTTTTCGATTTGCTTTTACAAATCATTGTAACCAAGTTGACGCCAAGGCTAAACCAATCGGACACCTCATTACACATTACTTCACGTCCGGTGATGCGACCAAGTTGATAAAGCTTTTACTATCTATGCCTGCCCTATTTTCGAGTATGCCATTCCGGTCTGGTTGCCACACTTAATCAAAGATATAAAACATGCTGAATCAGTTCAGAGAACCTTTACAACTGCGTGGCAGCAGAAACTTATCTTATACGTAGCGTTTAAAATGCCTTGGTCTTGAAGCATCTACACCATTAAGGACGTATTATGTGCGTGCGTGTGTGTATATTGGTACCTCTACTCCTCTGGAACCAAAGCACCTACAAACATGGGAGTAGGACCGAACGAAAGATAATTAAATTACGCTTCGGATAAGTCTATTTTAATCACTGTAACTTCACCCTCAAATACGCGAAAGAACCTGACAAAATAACGTCAAAATTTTTTTAAACCCTCATGATGTTTGTTCATAGTTTATTCATGCAAACCTCCTCGAGCAAAGCGAAATGATCTGGAGAAGGATGCACGCAAAAAATAACCTAAAAGGAGACGTATTTTGCAACATGCCACACATACATCTTAAAATTAGTTGTGTATCAACTGACTTGATGCATGGAAAAAAAAAAGACCAATAGAAATGGTTTTAAAAGGGTGTCAAACATTCGTGTTTTTGAAGCACGGAGACGCGTGGATTAAGCGAGCAAATTGAGCGATTTCCACGTAAACTAAACCTTTCCAATGAGTGTTTCGCCATGCTATCTCAATATTTCATCTCTCACCTTAGTAGGGGATTACTTTGGGAGGAGAAGACGTACAAACGTAGAACGATTGTTAAACAAGTTTATTTCGTGGAAGCCTCTAACTTTTCAGGAACGTCCATCAACAATGGTTAGGCAGCAATAGACCAACAAGGAACAACCAAAAAGAAACACACGCAGCTTTGCTCAAAAATTGTTGTTGATCCAAGACACATGCAAAATACAAGCGTTACAAGTATGGTACTGTGACACAGATGAATTGTGACAAACTACGTAGACACCTAAACCTAACTTAACGAGGTGTTGCAATAAGGAATCCGTTCGAGCGAAGCGAGACGACGCCAATGGAGCGAGCGAAGCAAACAATGTGGCTAGTCTACATCATTAAAAACGTATTATGTGCATGTGTGTGTGTGTGTGTGTGTGTGTGTGTGTGAGTGTGCACTTGTATCGCAGTACTTATGAGGATGTGTGTGTGCCTTAGACCCTCGTTGTGAGGAGAATTTGACTTGTGAGCATAGCTCACAGCGTTTTCATTATTTTTTGAAAAATGACGTCATCTTATAACTGTCCTGTCTTTTGCACACTTTCACCTAACAACTCAGTCCTGTACCTACCAGTGCGCTGTAACCTACCTTGTGAGGAACCGTGTAGTACCAGTTTTGGCCACTGCACAGCGGCATGTCGAATTCGAAAGTGAAACCAACTCCTCATAGTGTAATAGGATTTACTAATGTGTAACTGCAATACACAGAGTTTTGAAAATTGTAAAAAAAACGGCCCAAATTTGATCCAAGAAAAAAGCTTTTAGCCCTTTAAGTCATATCTCCCCCCTCCTAATTTAACATCACATTTGAACTTTGACTTTCTATTTTATCAATGTGGTATCTCTCTACCCACCTCACCCCCCTCCCACACCCTCCATCTTGCTTACTTAAATCTTCAGGTAAAAAAAGAGGGTTGGCCATCAGGAACAGGAAGAAACACCCTCCCCGCAATCCAGGCGAAACCTGAGGAGCATATCTTTTCAAAATTTAAAAATACTGGTTCAAATCTTGAATCCTCTTCCACCCCTTCGTCATCCATGACGTCATACTCTTCTATAGCCACGATAATTTCTCGACTTTCGTCCTTTTAATCAAGAAAATATGCGTATAATCTTCCATAATCGGTTTTGCAAAGACTTCATCGAACGCGTAAATTAGAGTGAATCTTACCCCTATTCGGAAATTTTATTTTCCTTATCAGTTGGCTGATCTCCCTGTCTTTGCTTTCCAAGCATTGTGATGCACGGTCCATGATGGTAACCCAGACAGAGGGGCTCATCTTCGTTTGCGCACCAAAACTGCCAAGAAACTAGTTACAACACTTGTATTCACACAAATATCCTCACAAGGATGGTTTACTGCACATTGTAAAATTATATAAATGTATTATTTTCAAAGAGTGTTAGACACACAAAACTGCCAAGAAGCATTCAAAAACATAAGTGAGCAATGTTTAGTTGAAATACAGTCACATCCTCACAACCAACAGTGTACACCTATTCCTCACATCGATGACAGTACAAGAAAGTGTGTGTGTGTGCTTGTACCTCTACTCTTCTGGAATCAAAGCACTTACAAACATGGGAGTAGAACCAAACAAAAGAGAATTAAATTGTGCTCAGTAGAGGCCTATTTTCATCACTGCAACTTGATATTATGACCCTCAAACCCGCGAAAAACTCTAAAAAAAAACGTAAAAGTTTTTTTAAACCCTCATGATGTTTGTTCATGACGTCATAGTTTGTTCATGAAACCTCCTCGAGCAAAGAGTGATGATCTGGAAAAGGATGCACACAAAAAATAACCTATAAAGGCGACGTATTTTGCAACACACCACATATAGATCTTAAAACCGGTTTTATATTAACTGACTTGATGCATGGAAAAATCAAAAGAATAGATTTGGTTTTAAAACTGTGTCAAACATTCGTGTTTCTGAAGCACGAAGCTGCGTAGATTGAACGAACAAATCGAGTTATTTCCACGTAAACTAAACCTTTTCAATGTGTGTTTCGCTTTGCTCTATCAGTCTTTCATCTCTCACCTTCGTAGGAGATTACATCTGAGGTTCTGCAGATGTTTCTCCAAGAGAGGTGAAGGTGAAGTGATAACACGCCCATGGAAAATCTGTACCTAGCAGGACGTAAAGAACAATATTCTTAAAATACGTAAAACAAGAAAACCCATATAAAGTGTATACTAATACAAATTACAAGTGCTGTGTGGTTCTTGGCGGTTACATTGATTTAGTTACGTTTTTGAGGAAATGTTTGTGCTGATTGAGTGAGCGAAGCAAACGAAAATCAGCGTTTTTCATCAGAAACAGCGCTTTTCTGATAACTTGCTTGATCGTTTTGCTTTCCTCCTTGGACGTAAAAACATAATATAGACCTTCTCTCGAGATAACCGATATCACATACTACACTCTTATAATTTGCTTGATCTTTTTTGTATGTGGAAGGTCTGTCTGTGTCATAAGTATTGCAGCAAGAAATCTCCTCGAGGGTAGCAAGACGACGCGGAATGAGGGAGCAAAGCGAGCGACTCCACTAGTTACAATTACGGAGGTTGCATGCTGACCTCTCTTACCTTTTCTATATTGAGGGTGTTTGTGGATAGTGATCCACAGTTATTCTTTAAAATCCGCGGTAATAGCTACAGTCGAGGCCACCCGTGTAAATTTAATGTTGCCGTGTTTAGTAGGGACTGTACAAAATACTTCTTTTCAAACCGTGTGGTAAATCCGTAGAACAGCCTTTCATTTGGGAAGATAAATTCAACCAGTCTGAAAATGTTCAAGGGAAATCTGAAAGATGACTACCTTCCTTCCTTTCTGAAATGTTTTTGATTTATTTGTGTTGTCATGCTTTTTTGTTTTCTTTTTACGAATAACTAGTGGGACTGGTGTTAGTGGATGGCATTCATCCCTTCCAGTTTTCCAGTTACCTACTATTTATGGTTATAAACTCTTATCGTATCTATCTTATTTTATCTAGAACAGGTATCTAGACACGGTTTATCAACAAAAATCCGGAATCGGACATGGGGTTGAGGAACCATCAGGGTGACAAAATGGGCCAATAGCAAGAGCCAAAAATAACGAGTTCATGGTTTCTTCACGCAAAGTTCATTTAACGTCACCAAAAGTGAATGTTGATGATAAAGACGCGGTCTCACTAGCAAACATGTTCCTGTTAATTGTGAATTATTTTCACTTCCCGTCGACCGAGTTTGATGTTTGAATATACTATTTAAAAAATTCTTTTACCAGCTAGCCTATGGTCCAAACCCCAAGCAGCTGTCTCTTATTGTTTAGGAACTACAAAGCAAAATGTTAAATTTTACTGGGAGTTTTGTGTTTTAAAATGATTGTAGCATATGCAATATTATTTTAAACCAATATTTTAAAACCATCTAGGCCTATGCTTTACGTATGGAATGCTTTCAAAAGTAATCTAAACAATTAAAAACTTACGGGGTCGGTATTAACACTGGCGATAGCCAGTGTTAGTAAGGGTCGACCTAGGATCTCTGTGTTAAACTTTCAACTTTGAGAGCTTATAACTCCGTCAAAAGTAAACATTTTTAAACCAAATTTGGAATCTAGCCTTGACTAGTCAAGACCTGTCTGCAGTCCAAAATTGTGAAATTCGGGCGAGCCAAACCCGAGATACAGAGAGGGACCAAATAGACAACTTCTTGTTCTTGGTCTTGGTCTTGTTCTTGGTCTTGTTCTGGGGATGTACCTTTCGTCTGTCCTCTCTACAGGCCAAACCATTTGTCATATGAAGCCGGTTCTTAGCTCATTTTACAGGTATTGCTCTGTAGATGTGCCCATTCCATAAGGCATTTTCTAATTGGTCAAGTGGTTCAGGGTTATGGAGCTCTAAACGACCAGATTGATTGTTTTACATTGTTTTAAACATTGTTATTATGCAACAATGCTAATTAGCAAACGCCAGCTGCAAGACTGAAGATTAAAGGATTTCTTTCTATTGTTAACACTGGCGATAGGTCTCTGTGTTAAACTCTCAGTTTTACAGTTTAGCTGCAATTTTAAAAGTAACACGAATTAATAAACAAAAACGGAACGTTAAATATTTAGAGTAAGGGTCTAAAAGTCAAAACCTAGAAGGAACATGGACAAGGTTTGACAGAGCGTCTAGGTGTAAAATTTTGTAAGAGGCTGGTAAGCATTAGACCCTTACTACCCGGTGGTCAGAAATAAAAACATTTTCACGAAAAACTGGAAATCCTCCCATGTGATGATCAAGTGGTAGTATGATATAGGTTTACTGCTTTACTGTATGTTGAAAATTATTTTTCGATTTAGTAACATTGCAGGGTATTCGCAGCAGAGAGCATTACTGGTTATCCTCTGCCGTAAATCTACGAAATATAATAAAAAAATTCTAAAGCATCAAAAGACACAAAATGCCAAACTTCACAAGAAAATTATGTTCTTAAAGTTCCATAACAATATTCTAAGAACAAATAAAACCAATCATTCATACACACTTTCTGTCCGAATAGAGTAGAACTAAGCTAACCACCGGGTAGTAAGGGTCTAATGCTTACCAGCCTCTTACAAAATTTTACTCCTATACCCTTACTGTCAAACCTTGTCCGTGTTCCTTCTATGTTTTGACTTTTAGACCCTTACTCTAAACATTTAACGTTCCGTTTTTGTTTATTAATATATATATATATATATATATATATATATGTATATATACCGGTATGAACCTCTTCTACTCTTGAAGTAGGAAGCCTACAAATATGAGAAAGGTGTCAAAAGACAGGAAATTAATCCGGCTTTCGCGTAGGCGCATTTTCGTATTTCTAGGTTCATAAAATGACTTCGAAAAAAGTGATAAACCACCTCAAACCATTGTTGTCCCGTCTATTTCGAGGCTCATTGTTAATTTCGGAATATCGAATTTTACTGCTGAAGGTCGTGATCCATAATTGCTTCGCAATTGTTGTGAGTCAAGGCTACCTTTCGTCAACAATCGATTGAAAGTAACAGTAAATGATGCGCGTAAGCTCAAGGTTATCATTAAAGAATGAGGCGCGTGTAACTGACGGGAGTTGAGTTTTGGCCTATTTCACATAACTATTGAGGTATCGTGCGTTTCTCTTCGTAAGCAGGTTGTGGTGGTTTTATTCGATTCGTTCTTTAATGTTTGTCTTCGTTTGTCATCAGAAACATCACTTTTTCTTAAACACTCTTAGTAAGTTGTAGGATAAATATTTATCCAGTAGTGGAAATGATCGACTTTGTACGTTGAATAAAGAAAATACGTGAAACACTATTTCCACATTGAACTTAATTAACCATTTTTAGTTTTGTTTATCATTTGTATAATGAACTGACGCACTAAGAAAAACGCGCACATTATTCGGATCAATTCCTTAAACATTTTTTTGATAATTTTTGCTGGCAATGTCTGTCAGCACCATATGAGTTGCAACAAGAATTCTCCTCGAGCGCAGCAAGACGCGGCGGAATGAGCGAGCGAAACGAACGAAAATCAGCGTTTGTCATCAGAAACAGCACTTTGTCCTAAATACAGTTAGTAAGTAGTAGGCTAAATATTTATTCAGTAATGAAAATTAATCTGGTGAATCTTATTAAATGTTGGGAATGAGTATAAACAAAAAGAAAAGAAAGAGTAGGCGCAGTAACCGTTTGTTTACGAACTGAAACATTACGAAAAACACTTACTGCACTGATCATCAGCCGAACGAGCGTCAGCCGGTACCCGACTTATTTGTGGTAAAACATGAGCAGCCTTTGGGAACGAATTAGTGTCTTATATACGCCTAACTTACGTTCAAACCTTGGCGTTTTCCGTTGAAGTGTGGTTTATGGTGGTCGGCTGTGATGGTGTTTACGTTTCTGAGGTTGTGCTGATTGAGTGAGCGAAGCGAACGAAAATTAGCGTTTGTCATCAGAAACAGCACTTTTCTTAAACACTCTTAGTAAGTTGTAGGATAAATATTTATTCAGTAGTGGAAATGACCGACTTTCTACATTGGATAAAAGAAAACACGTGAAACACTACTGCTACATTGAATTTATTTGACCATTTTTAGTTTTGTTTATCATTAGTATTATGAACTGATGCACTAAGAAAAACGCGCACATTATACGGATCACTTCCTTGAACATTTGTTTGATAATTTTTGTTCGGAGTGTCTGTCAGCACCATATGAGTTGCAACAAGAAATCTCCTCGAGCGAAGCGAGACGCGGCGGAATGAGCGAACGAAGCAAGCGACTCCGCTAGTCTTAATCATTAAAAACTTACAGTCGGTATATATATATATGTATATATATGTACCTCTTCTCCCCTGGAAGTAGGAGGCTAAAAATGTGAGAAATGTGTCGAAAGACAGGAAATTAAACCGATTTTAGCGTAGGCGTATTTTTAAGAAACGAGAATGGTCCTAAATGCCCCAAATTAACGAAAATCTAGCGTCCGCAACAATCAAGCAACAATCAGCTACAATACCTCAACAATATGTGACGTCATTGATTGTTGACAGATTTTTTTCATGAAAGTTTCGAACGTTTTGAAAGTTTCGAACGTGTTGTGCGGCAACAATGTATTGGGGACAACGGTTGTTGTGAGTGACAGCATCTGAATAGCCCTCATTCAAGAATGAAGCACGTGCAGTTCACGGGTGTGAAGCTGTTGGAGTTGGTTTATGGCTGTTTAAAATCCAATACGACAGAAAACCTGTTTAGCATTTAAATTAAATCACATTATGCAAAGATACGAAAAAGATTAAATACTAAAAATACTTAATTACGTAAAGCAAATACATTAAAAACCGAAAAAGGTATTAAGAATAGTTTATCTCTGCATTTGTAACATTCCAAACAGTAAGAATCGACGAGTAGTGTACACGTTAAACCAACAGCTGGATATCTCTTCATATTTATTACTTTACGAGCAGCTTTAGGTACGAGTTAAGCTTTGCGTAGGTCTAACAGTTCAAACATTTCTTAAAATACGTGAAATATGAAAACCAATGAAAAATGTCGTACTAACAGAAATTACGACGGAGTGGTGTGTGGTGGTGCCTGTCGGCACTCGTACTGTACAGTTTATGCAGCCCAATATATTTGAATTTAAAAAATAATATTGTCCCTCTTCCCCCAGAAATAACCTTAGCAATTTAAGGTACGTATATGTTTGTAATGTTTTAAACAGCAACATTCGGCCGGTAGTGTATACATTAACCCATTACATGGTTCACTCCTTATCAATAATCCAGATAAGTTGTGCTAAAATAAG
>JAHWFP010243293.1:14013-29060 GCA_023313725.1 Lithobius niger
CAGTATGGTCTAGCGGTGAAGTTCATTTGCTAAGGCCGTATCAGTATTGCCTAGCGGTAAAGCTCATTTGCTAAGACCGTATCAGTATTGCCTAGCGGTGAAGTTCATTTGCTAAGGCCGTATCAGTATGGCTTAGCGGTAAAGCTCATTTGCTAAGACCGTATCAGTATTGCCTAGCGGTGAAGCTCATTTGCTAAGACCGTATCAGTATGGCCTAGCGGTGAAGCTCATTTGCTAAGGCCGTATCAGTATGGTCTAGCAGTGAAGTTCATTTGATAAGACCGTATCAGTATGGCCTAGCGGTAAAGCTCATTTGCTAAGACCGTATCAGTATTGCCTAGCGGTGAAGCTCATTTGCTAAGGCCGTATCAGTATGGTCTAGCAGTGAAGTTCATTTGATAAGACCGTATCAGTATGGCCTAGCGGTGGAGCTCCGGCCTTTGATCTCAAATGTCAAGGGTTCATTTCCAACTCAGCCAGTCTGACATTTAAATCTAAAAGACAATGGAAATAACTTTACATCTGTATTTAAGTAAAGCTGATACATCACCAAACAACTCAGTTGAACAAACAATGACAAATATTGCACACTATCAGGAATTGCAAACTATGATCCACCTATGGAGCTGTGATGTCCTAGGCGGGGACACACCTTAGCCCAGCGTGGGCACCAATGGTAATAAACACACGGACTACCAGAGTGTAGGCTACAGCTGATAAGACAGCGAACTTCCTGTTTACTTCTCTTTAAATACAATTATAACAGGAAGTCATGTGATGCAACTTAATACAATATATAATTATAGAAGAGCCTATTAGTAGTTAAAGGGGTATCTTGGTAGGGTTAACATATTGACATGAAATTGATGGCTGCCATTGTGGAGCACACAAGTGACGACTCCACAATACAGCGAGCGAAAAATAAACAGAAAAAAAAATAATCTAAGCCTAGCTGGAAATAAAATTATGATTACGAAGTCAAGATGTATTTTTTTAGTGCACTACCTATTTTTAAAGAAAGATACATAATTTTTCGCTTTCGAGGAAAAACTAAACACTATTTTTGAAAGCTGTTTTACAAAAATAAAGAACTGAAGATGTACATGATTAAGCAAAAAATTAAACATTAATAAACTGGCTGAAAACTTGCCAGTTTTAAATTTCTGTTTTGGTTTCTGGAGCAATTTTACAATAAATTTTAATGTTGTTTTAATTTTCATAGCCTTTTTTGGTTAATTTTCTTTTTGCAGCAACCATTTCTGCAGCTGAAACGCTACAGCGTTGCTGTGGACAAACATCTGGATTAGGCTTCACCGGAGTGTGAATTGCGGCTCCAAGCAATTTTTTGTTCCGATGTCGGAAGTGTTTAGGTACATGAAAAGACAAAAAGATACAAAAAAGATAAAATCGTGAAATCAATTTTTCACACGAACAACAAAATACACTTACATTTTTACCTAATTTTAAAGGTGGACATTTTTAAAATTAACAGAGCCAATTCTCTGCACGAACAACTAGGGGACAAAACGTTTTAGCGTTACTCGCAACAGTTTAAAAAGAACTATCATTTAATTCACATATAACGGATTACAACAAAAAAAAACGAGGAAGTTGTAGCCAAATGGTAATTTTACAAAAAAACTACAAATTGAGCTTGTCTGGAGCTCTACGCAGTCTCTTTGAACGATGAGCATTTTGAAGCTGCGCTGCAATGTCAACCTGTGTTGGTGAAAGCACAACTTTGCGTTTATTGGGATTCGGTTTCGCTTTTTTGTTAGCATGACCTGGCTTCGGTGGTGATTGCTTAGTGGATGGTGACGTAATAATCGATGGAGATTGTGACCTTTCTGGCTTAGAATTTCCTTCAAGAGGGGCGCTGGTAGTAGCCAAAGGTGATTGGTTATTTACGTTAGCAGACTCATCCACTTCGTGTGTGTGGGGTAATTTCGCTGGGGATTTCCTGCCACCTGGTGACTTGCGATGTAAATTCTCAGGTGATTTTTCAAGCTGTTGGATTGGTGGAATTTTTCCCTCAGTAACAGAAATTGACTTTCTGGATTGGCCGAGCGATCGACGCTCAGGAACTACGTCAGCGAAACTTGGCTTTTCACGTTGTTTGCCGCCAAAAGACATGCGTTTGAAATTTGAGTGATGTTGCTCATTATTATTCACGAAAGAATTACTGCTTTTCGCCGTCGAAACAAGTGCGTTTGGAGGCTGTTCTGGATAATCATTTTCCGCGGTATGTAACCTTAGCTGTTCGCGATGTTTGCGAATCGTATTACCGTTAGTATCAACGATAGTATAGGACTGATTTTCACATTTTTGGTTAACCATACCGACTGACCATAGCCTGTCATTTGTTGTTGAAAAGTCACGATACCAAACCTTTTCACCTATTTGATACGTTTTCAACTCACGATGGTGGGTGCTCTGTACTTGTTTTAATTGTTTACGGCGTACGGCTGCAATAGGGTCAGGGAACAATAAATCCAGCCGAGACTTTAATTCTCGGTTAAAATATAATTTTCCGGGTGTTGCTTGCGTGGTAGCGGAGATAGTGATTCGTGCTGATAACAAGTAAGAATTTATACTCTCTTGAATAGTAGACCCCTGTCGCCGCGCGGCCTTGTAGACTCTCTTGAAATTACGGACGTATACCTCAGCCAAACCGTTGGTCCAAGGCGCAAAACTTGGCCCGGTCATGTGCCTAATTCCATTGGATTTCAACCAATTTTGGAATTCTGCTGACAAAAATTGGGCAGCATTGTCCGTAACTAAGCTGTCCATTAAACCATATAAAGCTATATGATTGTTTAAAACGTCAATGACACGCGCGGACGTTGTTGACTTCATTTTATGCACAAAAGGAATTTTTGAATGTGCGTCTACAAGAATGAAAAACATGTAATTGTCCATCGGGCCCAAAAAATCAGCGTGTAAGCGATTGTTGGGTTTTAGTGGATATTCCCACGTATGCTTAGGACCTGACGTTTGAGTATCTTTATACTCTTGACAATTTTGGCATGATTTGACTTTATTTTCAATGTCAGAGTCAATCTTAGGCCACCAGACTTTTTGTCTAGCTAAACTTTTCAATTTAACTATGCCTAAGTGAGCACTATGTAGATCTTTCAAGATTTGTCTCCGCAAGGCCGTCGGCACCAGGACTCTATACCCCCAAAATAAGGTTTCGTTTTCGACAGAGATTTCAGCACGACGTGTGAAGTACGGTAACAGATCGGGAATTTCTCATTTGTCAGGCCAACCATGGTTCACATAACGATAAACTTTTGAAAGGATTTTATCACGTTTACTTTCAAGAACGAGTGTCTCGTTTAAAACTGGAAGATTAGAAATAGTTTCTAAAGCAAGAATATTGTACTGCTCTTCTGCTTTCTCGAATTCCTCGGTATTTGGGAGGGGAAGGCGCGATAAAGCGTCTGCCGTCAAATTAAGTTTACCGGGAATGTGTTCGAATTCGTAATCGTAAGCATTAAGCATCACTGCCCAACGCTGAACCCTGGCGGCTGCCATCTGCGGTATTCCTTTTTTAGGGCCAAAAATCCAAACTAAAGCCTTCTGATCAGACTGCAGTATGAATCGCTGACCATAAACGTATTCATGAAACCGTTTCACTCCCCAAGCCACGCTGAGCGCTTCCCGGTCAAAATGCGAGTAGCCTCTTTCCGCTTGAGTGAGTTTACGTGAAGCGAAAGCTATCGGCCGTGATTCACCGTTTTTCATGACATGCATCAGGCACGCGCCTATTCCGTAGGGTGAGCCGTCACAAACGAGCTTGAGCTTTAATTTCGGATCGTAATGGACCAGAACTTTTGATTTAAGAAATAATTCTTTTACTTTACTCACGGCTCGGTCGCATTCTGCCCCCCAAACCCACTTCACACTTGGGCTTAACAAACGTGTTACTGGTGACAGAATATGAGCGAGATTTGGTAGATATTTTGAGTAATGGTTTACAAAACCCAGAAAGCTCTGTAGCTCTTGAATACATGTTGGGTTAGGAGCGTTTGTGACTGCTTCGATAACCTCAGGGAGTGTATGCAAGCCTTCTGCATTTATCATGTGGCCTAAATATTTTAATTCAGGCCGCGACAGTTTGCACTTCTCGATCCTAAGTTTGGCTCCTGCATCTTGTAAAGCATTTAACAGTTTATTTAACGATTCGTCATGCTCACCCCCCTTCCCGCTCACCAGGATGTCATCATAAAACGGGAGACATTTGGGGATTTTACTGGTGACTTGAGTCATTACCCTCTGGAAAATTCCAGGACTGGACGCAAGGCCCAGGGGTACGCGAAGCCATCTAAACAAACCCAGGGGTGTATTTATTGTCAAAGCTTCTTGTGACTCTTTGTCGAGTTCAATTTGCAGAAATGCATCCTTAAGATCGATAAGGGAAAAAGTGTCACTGCCTGCTAATTCACTGAATAATTCTGCGGCCGTGGGAACTGGATAGTGGTCGACTTCGAGTTGAGGGTTCACGGTGGTTTTATAATCACCAATCACTCGGATTTGACCATCCGCTTTGTGAACTATGACGATCGGCGTAGACCACTGAGAAGTTTCCACAGGCTCTAGAATTCCAAGGCCAACCAATCTACGAATTTCTTGGTTAACCTTTTCTTTGAGTGCTAACGGAACCGGTCTTACACGACTGTACACAGGCTTGGCATCAGGTTTTAAATGAATTTTGGCTTTAAAATTCTTAAACTTACCCATACCTTCAGAAAATAGCTCCGGGAAACCCTTCACTATTTCGGAAGTGTCAACTGGCGTAATGCTAGTTTTAATTTTCTTAACACTTTTCTTAGGTTTTACTTTCGTTTGTAGGTCGTAAAAAGGATGGAAATTAACTCGAAAAATAGAAAGCCAATCCTTTCCCATTAATGCAGGTTTATATAATTTTGAAACTAAAGCATCCAAATGTTCGATTTGACCTTGAACTTCAACCTTCAGACTTACAGTGTAAATCGTGTTCTCAATTCCGTCAGTGTATGAGTGTATCGAGTACGGACTGAGTTTTAAAGGACAGTCCGCAAAATATTTTTGATGCCACTCAATAGGGATAATGGATGCATCTGCCCCGGAATCAAGTTCCATTTCTAGCTTGACACCATTTAGGCAGACTGGCATTTTCCATTTATGGATTTTCATAGAATTAACTACTACTATTATTTTGTTGGTTTGTAGGGGAATTGAAATCTGGTCCGCAGCCTGACTCAGTCCAAGAGTATTATTTTTCAGTACAAGATAGTCGTTGTCTGAATCGTTATCAGACCTGGAACCAGACTCTGAATTTTCGGCTTCAACATCCTGGCCTTCTTCACTATCACTTTCGCTATCGCGTTCGAGTTTGTTGACGCGTTTTTTGTAGCTATACTTTTGTTTTGTGTTCGGCCTAGCCTTAAAATTTGTGCTAGAACTTGCTTTAGGGTGGTCGAGTGATTTTAAAGTTCTATTCGAATGACTAGCTTTTCGGCACACGGCTTTTAAATGGCCGACAGTGTGGCAACGGCCACAAGTATAGTCTCGATATTTACAACGTGTTTTCACGTGGCCATTTTTGCCGCAACAATAGCAAATGAAATCCTTAGTGGATTTAGGCCTACTTGATGTTTTGCCCGATTTTTTAGCTACGTAGTTAACAGCTCTAGAATGGCTTCTCAAAACGCTTTGGTCTGTTTCAGCAGATTCTAAGGATAAAGCTAAGGATGTTGTAGCCTTTAAATCCAGAGTCTGCTTCAACAACTCGCGTTGAATGACTTCAGATTGGATCCCCCCAATTAGGCGATCCCTAATCATTTCGCTGTTAATGTCTTTAATTTTTGCGAAGTCACAATACTTCGTCATTAGCTTTAAGGCAGCTAAATATTCCCCGATACTCTCATCTGATTTTTGCGATCTTCTAAAGAATTTAACACGCTCAGATACCACTGAGGGCACTGGCTCAATGTCGTCTAAAACTTTTTTAACGAGCTCATCAAATGTTAATGAGTCGGGCAAATCAGGTGAGAGGATATTAAGAATTCTATCAAACATTTTCTGGCCCACAGATGCCATTAGAAAATTAACTTGCTTGGTTGCTGGTATTTCTTTAGCTAAAAAAAAGTAACGAATTCGGCTGGAGTATTTCTCCCATGTGTCAGACTCGCAATCGAATTCCGAAAATAAACCAGCGGTTTTAGACGAACCCATGTTGACGTCGTCTTCACTATCACTAGATTCAAAATTTAGATTTAAATTAGAACTAGTTTCATTAACGCTTGCGTTCACTACTGAATTATTTTCAGTTTCACTTTCACTGCTAACTTTAGCAGTTACAGGTGGTTTGCTACCGACACCTGTCTTTGGCATAAGCCTACAAAATTAAATTTAATTAAATTTAATTACAATCCTGTTTAACATGCAAGGATTAAACTGGAGCACTCAAGACTACCGGTCACTTATTTAACACAGACATAAATCAAGCTTGACTGTAGCCTACCTAGTTGTATAAATTAACTGCCTACAAGTTAAATTTAAAGGGACTAGGCTTTGAAAAAATGTTTTACGTTCACCATTTGCAACGTTTTACAAAACAACACTTCTGGCCTAAGCCTCAGCACAGACCAGATTTCACTAAGTTTGAGGATAAACCTACGGTGTTAAATTTTACACCGGCACACACTAGCCCGAATATGGGCAATGGCACAATCGAATTTACAAGGGTTAATTTAGCAGCGCATTTTTCGAACCTTCAGGTTTATAGTACTGCCTGTGCGGACACGCCAGTGCGTCGCTCTAGAACACTGCCAAGGTAAAATTAACCATAATAAATCCAATTGCCCACTTCGGTTCTAGTTGTTAAGGTACTAAATTTAACTATTATCATTTCGTACCACACAGCACTACCACGTCAAAATAACACTGTTTGAAAAAGTTTAAACTCTGATAGGAATTCAGAGCACTAATTTTCATTGCCAAAATGAAAAAAATTTGCAACTTACCACAAATATGGAGCAAAGATGTGGTTGAAGACCTATCAGTTAAGCTTAAGTTTTTAAAGATTACCAAAGGTACCGGACTCGTCGCCAACTGTATTAAGTTGCATCACATTACTTCTCTTTAAATACAATTATAACAGGAAGTCATGTGATGCAACTTAATACAATATATAATTATAGAAGAGCCTATTAGTAGTTAAAGGGGTATCTTGGTAGGGTTAACATATTGACATGAAATTGATGGCTGCCATTGTGGAGCACACAAGTGACGACTCCACAGGAGCAGTAAGTCGATTTGGTGAGAGATTTGGTTTGCCAGTTCGGACTAGTCACACCACTAAGATGAAGCGTAAGTGCCTAAATGCAGCTTCCGTTATTTCTAGCATACGATTCTGTCTGTTGGCGTACTTCCGACTTACAGTTACAGTTCTTACACAGCGCCGGAGCAAGAGGGGGAGGGGGCAAAGGGGGCGGACGCACCGGGCGCCGAAATGTGAAAGGACGCCGGAAATGGTGCTCCCACCAAAAACAAAATTGAAAAAAAAAGTTGAATTGAAAATAGGCTAAGCCTAGCCTAAATACTATTGGTCTGGACAAATAAATTTGTGAGTTGCAGCAGTAGTTTATGATAGTTTGTGGACTTCACACAGCAGCCATTTTGGAAAATCATCCATTACGGTGACTGAATGAAGTCCACAATTTGTGACAGCTCCCACGTTTTTTAATGTTTTAACATTTTTATTGTGAACAACACCCAAATTCCGGGTGGAAAATCAAACATTTGTTGCCAAATTCATGTTCATGTCAGTTTACTTGCGAGTCTGAGAACTCATAATCGAAATATAATTACAATCCTTCAAATGTAGACAAATAATTTTTTTTCCATGCATTGCCAACCTGCCTGACCACTTCATGCCAAATTCGTCTGTTTTCAATGTGTTGGCATTATCTTTTTGGCATCGTGATGGATTCATTTTTTGGGTAGATTTGGGAAGAAACGTGTGGGAAGTTGCAGTCTGATGTATAATCAAGGACCGCGGTCCTTATGTAAGCCTCAGCATGAACTTCCATGATTAAACGTAAAACTTTGAACTCCTATAGTCTCGCCCAGAATTGACATAGACCAACGAAATTTGGTATTTGGGGTCGTGTCGTAACTATTTCACCACATTACAAATTTTAATGACAACAATCAAACCGTTCGGCGTCCACAGCATGGCCATTTCTTGTTGTTGTTGTTGTTGTTGGGACTCTTTGCCCTCACCTGGAGACCGAACCACTGAACCGATTTTCAAGTTCTATAGCTTAAAACGTAGGTCTGGACAAGGCCTAGGGCCTTTCGCAGGCTATTTTAACGTAACTACAATATTCTTGACACGGAAAGCCAAATGGGCTAAAACTTTTGCTTTCACCTAGAGATCAAACCAATGAACCGATTTTCAATTTGTATAGCTTAAAATGTAGGTATTAACACCGACCAGGGCCTTTTGAACCCGATTTTGATGTGACTGCAGTATTCTTGTCGGCAGAGCAATTATTATTGCATAGCACTGGGCAGAAATCATGAATGTTGCTGTTGGGACTCTTTGTCCTCTCCTGGAGATCGAACCACAGAACCGATTTTCAAGTTCTATAGCTTAAAACGTAGTTATGGACAAGGCCTAGGGCCTTTCGCATGTTATTTTAATGTAACTACATTATTCTTGACACGGAAAGTCAAATGGGTTAGAACTTTTGCTCTCACCTAGATATCGAACCAATGAACCAATTTTCAATTTGTACAGCTCAAAATGTAGGTATTAACACCGATCAGGGCCTTTTGAACACGATTTTGATGTTAATGCAGTATTCGCATCGGCAGAGCAATTATTATTGTAGAGCACTGGGCAGAAATCATTAAGTGGAGTAACAAATTTTTGCAGAAATTTTGCAGAAAACATATATTTGCTACACAAGTCTTTCTTAACAGTAAAAATCGAACCAGCCATGGACCCCAATGAAATACCCAAAGTGCCATCAGTGCCCCCCCCCCCCCTTCCTCCCCAGAACCTCCTCGTGATGCCTCCCAGGGGTTTGGGCAACAAATTCTTATAGATCAAGCTAAAAACATGAAATTGGGTGCAAAAGTCACTCTTAGCAGTATAAAACGAATCAGCCATGGAAAAAACTCTCTTAAAACAGTTATTTTAGGTGATTACAATGTTCTTTTCTGTGTTATTCTTGCTAAAACAAGAAAAAAAATAAGGGATATTAGTATTAAAAAACGCTTAAGCGTATAAAATACGGATGCAAGCCTTAAAAAACTTAAAGCCCTAAAGGAACAGATATTAGAAAAAGACATGTAAGCCATCAGCGTCGCACTAATACGTGTAAAAGAAGCTCCAGATTGTTTTTTGGGTCGCTGGATCTGCCGTCTGCTTCTCGCCTTTACCGGAGCATCCGTCCGACTTTCGAGTTGTCTATACGTACTAACCATGGCAACGACGCAGACGCAGCTCTCCTCCTTCTGCCTCGCGACACAATGTACGGCGCATGCGGCACGACAGCGTCGATTTATGATAACAAGACAACAATTTTTTTTCTGCAATACAAGACGACAGACTGATTTCTGAATGCCAGCATTCGATGGTTTGTTTTCGATTCGATAACCCCGAAATGCGCACCATGTTGGATTTTGAATTCTCGTTGCAAGCACCTATTTATTCTACCGTCGTCTGATCGCTTCCGGAAGCTGCTCATGTACGAGAATAGCAAATTTGGAAACAGCGTGAAATGACAACAATGCTGAAGCAATGTTTAAATTTACGATTGCACTTTGTTCTTTATCTGTGTTGTTATTTACAATATACTTGATTTGTAATGTTAACCTCATTCATTTAGTAGAAAGTGGAAACTAATCGTGAATAAATAACGGTTGACTAGCAAACCGCGTTTGGCTAGCGAGAAATTCTCGGTGCCTAAATGCGCCCTTTACTTTCCTAACCAGAGCTATTTTAAATCAAACGTAACACCAGCAGCAGTACAAGTTCAGAAGTGGGTCATCTCCTTTGGACTTTTGAATTACAGATTAAAAAAAAAAATAACAAGAATGAAAAAAAAAAGGAATTAAAGTTTATAAATCAACGGTTTTAACAAACGAGCTCCATTACCTCTACATAAAGACAGACAGACAAAAAAAAAAAGAAACACGAAACGAAAACTTTTCTCTCTTTTTTTTTTAAAAAAAAGTCCTAAGTCTCGATGACTTTGTAGTCTAATTAGAGGTCTTCGCTTATTCGTGTGTGATCTCCATGAAGAGCGCGTTTGTGTCAACTCTCCCTCTCTGTTGAGGACTTTGTTAACGGATGGCCCCGGGCATTCATATCTTTTCTCGTTAAAAGTCTAATCTAATGACTTGCACTCTCCTTAGCCAGAACTCCAGAATAAGCTACGAATTACATTAATACACAAGAAGTTAGTAACAAAGACAAGGCGACAGCTAGCTGTATGTCTCGGCAACAGCAAAGCAATAAAGGCAAGTTTAAACGCAATGAAATTCAGCTGCCACGCGAAGCACCGGCTTCTTTGTTATCCGCTTAAAGAAAAACTAACGTTGTGCCTCCATAACCAAACGTTGGGCTTGTGGGGGGCGTCGGACGAAAGTCTAACTGGAAAATCGTCTACTGGGATAATTGACTAATATCTGCCTAAATAAAAAATCTGGAAACTCATCGAAACGTAATATTGCATAATGAATAAGCGTATAATGGATAAACGTCTAACTGGACAATAATATAACTGCGGTATCTGATGTTATATGTATAGCCGCAGCGAGCGCGGCAACGCGAGCGAGGCAGAACCATTAGACGATTTTTCATTATACAAATTTAGTGTTAGATGATTTTTCATTATACGAATTTCGTGTTAGACGATTTTCCGTTATATGCTGTATGCGTTTTTCCAATTATGTGATTTTCCAGTTAGACACAGTTTAAAGTAGCCTTTGCTGCATGTAGCGAAGTTCTAATTGTCCCATATTTGTAGGAATAAGCCTATATGTCAGTTAGTAGCCCCATAATTTGCTGCGAAAATGTACTACGCCATCTTTAGATACCTAGGCAGACCAATAGGCAAAATACACAAATAAAAAATAAATATTCACAATTGGCTGTAAATTACACAAAGAAAACAAAGAAAGCAAGCCCAACAGAGAAAATAATGCACAACGCCAGCGCCATCTACTGTCGCTGTGAGATGACAAAAGATGACAGCACAACTGTGAAGAAATGTCATCAAAGTACGGGGTAAACATATAAACATGTTGGCAACTGCTTAACAGAACCAGTTTTTTCACATGGTCAGCTATACGTAGCATTGTTCACATAAAAAAAAAATCAGAAACAGCGTCAAGTTGTTCTGAAATACGACACGGTCTTAACAAGACAACCAGAATACGGTACACTAAAACCGTTAAAATTAACACGTTACAGCCAATCGAGACGTTTTCGTCTCTCGCCACACACTCTGACGCCTTTAAAACTAATCTCTTGATTTTGAAACTAACATCCATTTTGCACATTTCGTTAAACGTTATCACTGCAAACTTGTCATATATTCAGCGTGCTTACTTTGTCAATTGAATCTTTTAAAACTAGCACCCGTCATTTTTGACGGGTTTTCAGCTAGTTATGAAATAAATAAATACAGATGCAAACCTATTTACGTTGCCTTTTGGACTTACATGTGAGACTGACTGAGCGGGGAATCGAACCCACGACATTTGAAACCAAAGGCCGAGGCCCTTCCGCTGAGCCATACTGACACGGCCAAAAGGAAACGTCCATGGGCAGCATTTAACACGTGCATATGTACATATAAACATACACTTTTGAAATTGTGAAATTTCATCCTTATTTCACGTTTAACTGTTACATTCGTTTCACTTGGAGTGTGACGCGGCAAATAAGCGACCCTGCAATGGCGAATGGAAACGTGTATGTTTATATGTACGTGTTAAATGCTGCCTGTGAACGTTTCCTTTTGACCGTGTCAGTATGGCTCAGCAGTAGGACTTCGGCCTTTGGTTTTGACGAAAAATAAACTGTAGGAGAGCTAACTAATGAGACTGAACAAATTCTTCTAAGGGAAGCTGGGGAACTTTAGGCTTAAGTTAGAGTTAAGAGGCTTAATAAAAAGGCTTATTTTAGGTTGGAGGAAAAATAGCCTAACCAGAATTGGGCCTACTAGAGGCCTAACAGCCAAAAATCCCCCTAACTAGGAGACCTAGCAGGGGTTGAGGGAGGACCAGCCAGTTGGCTGGCTCGAAGGCTTTCTGATTTTCCATGCTGGCCCCCTTGCTTAGATACGTTTTGGTAACCCCTGACAAACGCGAAATTGCCAGGGTGTTATGGGTAATAGAAAGTAGAATATAGAAGTAGAAAATAGAATAGGCAGGAACCGGAAATATAATTACAAGGTATGGATAATGTCCACCAATGTAAGATTAGACACACAAGACTAAGATTGGCCATTGGCCCCAGCAAACATGCAAGTAAACAAGATTTGCGACAGGTTTCAAAGGTCGTGTTTTCGATTCCCCGCTCAGGCAGTCTAACATACAAGTCCAAAAGGCAACGTAAATAGGTTTGCATCTGTATTATTTAACTCTTGTTGAGCCTTTGGCTTTCCGTCTTTCGTTATGAAATAGATGTGGAGCAAAGACAGAAACAAAAAGGGCATACCTTTAATATGGAACTTCTTTTCTGCATTTCCACCTCGGGTGGGAGGGGTTCTTTAGGCCTGTCTTTATCTCTTCCTACTTTCTTCCTTCTTTCTCGGTGTTGTGAAGGCATGGAATGTTGATGTTTTCTTCTTTTGTACTCGTGCATCATTGACGAGATGTCTCTCTGTGTTGCTACTGAGTACACCTTGTCCACATCTTCATCTCCTGCAACTTTGCCATCGCCTTCGGTGGGCGACTCAGAAATTTTCTTTATATCGGGCACATCCGATGACGTAGCAGGATTGTCTTCCGCTATGCTTCCTGACTCAGAGTCAATGCTGTCAACACTGCCCTGTGACGTCAAAACTTCTCTGGTGATGTCACCATTGAATTCGCGCACAACTTGTGGTCCTTCAGGTACGGCTTTCACTTCAGGAAAGTCGTCAGGTTGAGCTATTAGAAAGAAGATGGGCTGGTCTATGGTTTTGTCGGCTTGCGAATGCTGACCGTCCTTGTCCAGGACCAAATCGACATAGAGTTCGCACAAGGACAAGAGCTCTTCCTTGATTATACTGGGGCCGTTCAAGTGGCGTACCTCAGTGAATGTCCGGTCGTTTTTGTGGCCGCCATCACATGCCAGCAACCGTTTGGTGTTTTCCATGGAGAGCTTCTCGTCGTGTAAAGCCAAATGCAAAAGTGTGACGTTGTGAATGGTCCAACTGGCTCCGGCTTGCTTATACAAGTTGGCAGCAACTTCGGCTTGTGAAACCTTCTGAATGAGAAATTTCAGTCCTGGTCGAAGATCGAAGTCGGATGCTGCTTGGTAGGACTGGGATAGACAGTCCAGCAGGATGCTGAGCGAGTGAGAATTCAGGCACGGCAGAACACCTATGATGAAACAAAGTGGATTAATTGACACTCAGTTCAAAATTGTAAAGTTAGTTACTACTATTGCTGCCAGAAGCCACCTAAGAAAATTTGGTATCCTCTGGATTTTGTGCCATTAAGGCCAATAGATGGTGTTTCGCTACAATGAAAATGCATAGAGCCGTTGCAGCACCATTTTCAATAATAACTTGGGGACAAAATGTGAATGTGAATGGACATGTCAGTATGGCTGAGTGTTAGGACTCCGGCATTTGGTTTCAAAGGTCGTGGGTTCGATTCCCACTCAGGCAGTCTGACATTTAAGTCCAAAAGGCATCCGTATTTGTTTGTAGGTTTGCATCCGTATTTATTTAACTCTTATCGAGCCCAATTGGCTTTCTGTCCCGTTCATAACACATCACTGTGTACCAGTTCAGCCTCAGCACGAATTAAATTCTGGGCAGTACCCAGCTCGCATAGCAATGTACACTTCCGACAGAGATTGGGTTCTGTCAGTAACACAGACTGTACAGCTAGTACACAATCAGCTCAATTCAATACTGAAAGCACTGTGCACTGACAGGACACATCACTGGGTACCAGTTCAGCCTCCACACGAATTAAGTTCTGGAGCAGTGCACAGCTCGCATAGCAATGTACACTTCCGACAGAGATTGTGTACCATCACTAAACAATTCGTACATAATTCGGGTGAATGTTGAGGTGGTACACAGCAACGGGTACTGTAGTACACAGTGCTTCCAGTGTTGAATTGGGCTGATTTACAGGGGGCAGATTAAAACCCAAAACGGTGATTAAATTAAACGTGACGATGGACGTTTGACGCTTAATCACTATGTCCACACAGTACACTTGCAGTACTACTAATGCTACAACTACAACTACTACTACTACCTGGAATTTTACCTGGCAGAGGAGTAACTTTTGCTGTTTCCGCTGAATTTTGTGAGGACTTTCCAAGATCCTTTCCAGTAGAATCACTCGGTGTGATGGCTGCACCTGACAGAAGAACGTTAGCCAGACTAGGAACAATGTACGTTGAACCTTGGAGAAGTAATGTGCCTATCGACTGGATGAGGATTAAGTGCGATAGAAGACCCACAACAAGACTTTTGAATGGAACCCTGTAAATACACATAAGGACAAACATTTTAATCTACATATTTAGTTCATTTCGATGAAGACAGGTCCAAATTTTAATAGTTTGCACATTTCTTCGTTTCCATCCCGATATGTCATCTTGTTCAATTATCTTATTTATATGGCATTTTTTTTTGCATTAGTATCATTGGGTTTTATGTTACATTATTGGTTTGCAGCAACCCTTTGCAAGTTTGTAAACCAATGATGATGAATGCACTAAGAAAAAAGACATTGTTTTAGGTTTCACAATTGTGGACACCCCCTACCCACTCAGCAGGATGCAACGATTACGGACTATGGTCAATAAA
>JAHWFP010243296.1:0-19609 GCA_023313725.1 Lithobius niger
CGTCACATATGCATTCTCCTAATAGTCTAGGAATGGGCCGACAAGTGCGAAACCCAGCCATTTCATTTCATTTCACCACCCTTTTTCCCGTTTGGGTACGAAATACATCGGCATTGCCAAATTCATATGTTTGTTGACCATCTTGGTATATGACTGACCCGACCATTTCATTCTTGCGACCTGTTAAATCACGATCGTGAAATAATGACTTTGGGAAATGATGGTTTCATTGCTATGCAGCTTGATTGATTAGTTTCTACAGTTGGTTTTGCATTGACTTCCAGCCAGCCATATGACGTCATATTCAGAAGACAGACAAATGATTCAATTGAACGGAGTGGTACGACTAATCAATCAGTCCCTTGCTGCCCCTGCAGAAGTGTCCATATTTCACTGTCCGTGACTGCACGTACTCGAAGCGGGGGAAGACTGGTAGTCCAGAGTATTTTAGGTTAAAACATGGGATTAATTCAAAGAAAAAGCTGAAAGTTGACACATAAGTAGCTACCAATGGTGTATGAAATATACTAAAAGTTCCCTGGGCTAAGACGCTTGCTTCCTATACGGTACACTACATTGGAAAAATGGTGTAAGTAACATATCATCCATACATGTAGCAGGGTGGCTAGAGGGTTTCTTACTGTGACAAGCATGACATTTTGTATGGATGCAGATGAAGGGTAACCGGAAAAAATAGCTACGATAGAAAGTTCGAAACCCCCCCCCCAAAAAAAGGGGGTTTTATCCCCCCCCAAATATTTTTTTATGGGGGGCTGTACGTAATTCCTTAACGTCACCAAATCAAAAGCGTAATGTGTGATGCAAAAATGTTCAGCACACAATTCTGAACAGGAAAGGTGATATACATCTTTTACATAACTCTTCAACCCCAAAATCATATTTAAAGTATATCACCGTTAATACGCGCGAATGCTCTTTTTTTCACTTGGTTGTTATAGTGAACTTCGAATTCAAATTGCTCTCGCGAACCCTCCGACAGCCCGAAATGGACATGCTTGGGATTTTATAAAAATTGGGGATTGATTCTTTCCATCAATCCTAACCGAAATTGTTTAAAGTAGATAAGAACCACCCTATGCCTATTTAAAGTTGAAGAGGTAATGGTGAAGCGGTGAAAACGTATGTTAATTTTGGAATTCAAAGTGCTCTTGCGAGCCCTCTAAATGGCCGAAATTGACATGCTTAGGATTTTCTGAAAGGTAGGGATCCATTCATTCCATCAATCCTTAACTGAAATTGTTTAGCTTAGATACAAATTACAAATATGAGCATTTACAACGGCACTTTGAAATTCAACCTTGCCGCCTCACCAATCACAGCTACACCTTTAAACGGGCGTAGGACGGTCTCTACCTAAGCCAAACAATTTCTGTTAGGATTGGTGGAAAGAATCGATCTCCACCTTTCAGAAAATTCTAAGCATGTCCATTTCGGGCTATTAGAGGGTTCTCAAGATCACTTTGAATTCGAAAATCACCATAAACGCTTTCGCCACTACGCCATTACCTCTTCACCTTTAAATTGGCATAGGTCGGTCCCTATCAAAATAAAAAAAATTTCGGCTAGGTTTGGTGGAAAGAATAGATCCCCACCTTTCATAAATTCCTAAGCAGTTCTGTTTCGGGGTATTAGAGGGCTCGCAAGCGCAATTTGAACACGAAAATCACTATCACAACCAAGTGACAAAAGGAGCATTCACACAAATTAAGGGCGATATACTTTGAATAAGACTTCGGGTTTCAAGGGTTGCTTTTACGTAAAAGATTTTTATCACCTCTCCTCTTCAGAATTGTGTACTGAACGTTTTTGCTTCACATTAGGCCTATGCTTTTGATTTTTTGAAGGTTAAGGAGTCACAGCCAAAAAACCGTTTTGGGTGATTGGGGGAGTCACCCCTCTCCCCCTCGGGGGGGGGGGGGGGTTTTTGAACTTGGTATCATAGCGATTTCCCCCCCCCCCCCAGTTATCCTTTATGTGCATCCATGCAAAATTTCATGCTTTTCACAGTAAGTAAACAATTCAACTCTCTAGCCACCCTAGTACCTCTATGGATAACATGTTACTTAACGCCCTTTTTCCAATGTACTGGCGGAAGCAAGCATCTTAGCCAAGAAGACTTTTAGTATGTTACATACTCCACTGGTAGCTACTTCCAACTTTCAGCTTTCTTTGAATTAATCCCATGTTTTAGGTAAATCTAACCTAAAATGACTGGGCAATGGGTCGGCCCAACCACCCCGGGAAATGCCTTCCACCGGCCCAGGCATACTGCAAATATTAAATGCCGGTGAAAAAAGAACAAGTAATATGCGTTTGTTTCATCGATAGAATATTTAATAAAATAACTGTTATTCTAAGAAAAATGTCAGTAACAATAACGGCGTATCGTTTTGCTGAAAAAAAAATGCATTGGCATGGCCAGGGAAAGTTTTCGGAAGGGGCCCAAACAACACCAGCTTGGGGTGGGGGATAGGGGGGGGGGGGAGGGCGGGCCTGCAAAGGAGCCCCAGAAACTGGACCATTTAACAGTGCGTCACTGCTATATACGGCTTTGAAGAGGTACTTTTCACATCATCGTGGCTGAGTTTCAGCCTGCTTGCTGGAGGTTTGCGGATCTGGACGAACCCCTGGAAGGAGGATCTTGGCAAAGTCCCTGCCAGGAATGCTGGCCAGGGTTGCGTGAGAGGCTACCATGCTCCTTCAGTGGCTATGGGAACTATTCTGGCCAATTCTGGACAATCTTTCGGCCCCTACGATGATTGGAGGTTTCCCGGATCGAGAATTTATGTGGCATTATGACATGTTTCGTAAGGAGCGGGGAAGCTCCTTTGTTCCTTCCCTTCACCTCTGCCATTGCCAAACTGATAGAACAATGTTTAAAAACTTTAGCAAACAAAGACCCGTGACAGCACAAGAACGGGAAGAAAAAGCTGTCCCTCGGACAGGTGTCAGTGTTAAATAATTGCGGTTTTTTTTTTTTACTCTGATTAATCACCGACGCACGAAAAGTGAAACGATACTACCCTTTAGGGAAACTTCCCGACTTCCAGATAAGCCAGTCCGCCTCGTCCGGCTCGTCACATATAGTTATTTTTGGCTTGTTCGTGTAACATAAACGAGTTAGTCGAATGCATTCATTGCGTACAACACCAGCCACATTTGACGATTTTAAAGCACTGCTGTTTACACACGCTTTCAGCTGAGTTAATTTAACCGCCAAGACTAGCTAATATTAACCTCGTTTTCCGGTCTGGTAACTTCCGGGAGAACTCTAAGACGCTCTAACAAATTGGAGAAAATGCCATGCGATTCAGTGGCGTAAATACAATGGAAGAAGGGAGGAGGGTGCGTGGGGGGGGGGGGGGGAGAAACCCGCTTCCGGGCGACGTGATTTCGAGGGGCCCCTAACTGGTTCCAATTTATCCCTTATTCTCTGCAACTGTAAACATAATCACCGTGAGGCGGCTATCCAGATAAAAATTTATCTAGACTGAAATTGTAAAATGTAACCTCAACTCAGTTAATGGGTATTCATTTTCTGTAAAAACGGATGTTTTTGATTTATTTTTAAATTTATGGTTTAAGTTATTGTATTTTATTTTTTGGGAGAAGTGGGGAGTGGGGCTCTACAGCGTTTTGAGTTTGTGTGGCCCAAAAAAAAAAAACATAAGTTTTTTTCAAGTGGGGGGGCCGAAGGCTCCCGTCTCCGGGCCCCTATTTTTAAGTTACACCACTGGTGCGATTCATTATAGCTTGGCTTTGTTTAGCACTGGGAAGTTACTTTTTTTTTTCTGAGAATTAGTATTAGCATCTCGTAGTACGATGTACGTGATAAAGATTTGAACAATTATTATTAATTGAAGGGAACACGGATTGAACGCACGCCAGTTGCATAACACTGATTTGTAGTATAGGCCTACTTGCTATAACGTGCTCATTATTATTTGAGGCCTGTGTTAGAAAACTCTTAATCTATCGATTACTTGATGAGAGAATTCCATGTTGGCCACTGTTTGTGCCAACATTCAGACATTTGGTTTTTTTCTCCATGTTAGACCACATTTCCTATTTTAATTTCCGCTTCTTCCAAAACATCACACATGTGCAAAAAAACAAAAAAAACATCCGCTGCTGCACACAGTTTGGTACTGCCAAAACACAGAACACTCGATCGAGCTATAAGAGAGAATTCCGAAGGTAAAACGAGACTTAAGAAGAGTCCAACGAATACTTTAATCCTTGCTTGAACACATTTAATACGCAGCAGATGTTCCTATACGTAAACTTACTGTTTTCACCTTTCGTTCAAAATATGTCCGTTCAACGGAAGTGACATCATCTTGAACACGACTGAGGGATTGTGGGATCGAACCATCGCAGCAGCTCACAAAGGAGGTTGATTTTTAGGGAAGTGTGAGCATGCGCGAGGCACAGTTCATCGATTGATTCGGGATCGAATATCAACTGACTCTGGATGGAACCATCAGTCGTGTCGAAAGGTGACGTCGTTTCCCTCATCAGACACTTTTTGAACGTTCTGTTGAGGTTTCTGTGCATTGAAGGTTCCGAACTGTCTTCAGAAGCGTGCGTATATAGGGTTCGTACACTTGTGGGTCGTTTTGGAAGAACCTCTTTGTTATCCGCCTTGCTCCGCTCATGGTTTTTCATACGCAGTGTTTGAGAGTTCCCAAGCAAATCTTGCATAAACAGGATGTATTTTCTTATTGAAGGGACAGAATATAATATAATCTTAATAATAATAATAATATGTGGTTTTCCACACCCGATACGGTGTGATGGAAGACGACAGGACCGAAGCCGGCCCCCACGAACAGTTTTTTAAGGGGACGGAGGTAATTTGGTCGGACAAAACTCTTTGTCTCCTCAGAAACGGTCTCAGGTCCACGTCGAGTCCACGCCTAAACCTCCAAATGGAGGGCGACTGGACTAATTTAGTTGGCAGCGCCTTCGATTGGTTAACGAAGAAGAATACGCACTTCGTCCAAAAAATCATTTACTGACATCCGGCCAGCAAGATTCATGGTTATTTCATATTTGCACAAAACGCAGAATGTAATTAAATTTGGAGTATCCCCGTCGGGATATCGTTGTTGGCTATCGGTGTTGGCTATATCTGTGACGCGTAGCTGGTTTCCGCTGAAACCTACCAGGTGAATCTCTCTTACGTCATCGAACGGGTAGTCAACGTTACCGTAGTGGGAGGCGATCGTAGGCTGCGCTTCAATTCACCAACGTATATTGAATTTTTCACAACGTTCTATTCGGCCTCAGGCACGTTAGATAATTCAATTTCACAGTGTTTGCCCCACATGGTCACGTTCTTATCACTTCAGATTAAAATAATAACCTTCAGTTTCAGACGAAGAAATGGCGTCGGCAATTTCATTGTATGGGGGGGGGGGTTCGTCAGCATACATAAAAAATGCCAGAGCGCTCGTTGCTGGCTAAATTCACCCGTTCGTTTGTAACTTGATAACTGATGGGTGCATTCACGTATTCAACGTGAAACCACTTCCCACAAAGGAGGCTGAACGGTGTAATATTGGAAAAGGCGGTATAGAACAGCGTCATGTGACGTCATATTGACTACAAGAGAGATAGCTGCAAGGGGCACTAGATTGAAATGGAGGGTTAAACAACGGCACTTCTAGTCAAGGCAGTGCTTTGAGAGCGGATTTTCATAGGCTTAAAAAAACGTTGTGTTCTCCAATCCCTTATGCTGCTATAGGTTGTAATCGGAAAAGAAAAGATTCCACTTGCTTAAAAATGTCAGCAACTGCCAACAAATCGACAAAAATCGCGCGTTATAGGCCTAAGAAATCCGCTCTAACAGCATTGTCTTCAGTAAGACGCCGGTCTTTTCCCCCTCCAGTGACCCTTGCAGCTATCCCAGTTACTGGCTCCAGCATAGAGTTATACGCAATAATACTACATTGTGTCACAGCCCTATAGAGCAGTGACACGAAGTAGTATTATTGTGTATAACTCCATGCTGGAACCTTAAAGGGTTAGCTGCAAGGGGCATTACATAGAGAAACAGAAGGGCGTCATACTGAAGCCGATGCTGTTAAGAGTAATTTCTTAGACCTAAAACACGCGATTTTTGTTGTTGGAGAAAACAACGCAATTTTAAGCCTAAGTAAATCCGCTCTTCCGTTGTTTTTCCCTCCCTTTTTATGTAGTGCACCTTGTAGTTATGCCCTCCAAAACCCATACTGGTGCCAATATGGCGGCAAATGTCACTGCTCTATACTTTAACGTAAAGTTTGACCTCAAACTCCCATATTAAAGCAAAAATTTTGATGCTTAATATCTCGTCCGTCTGTGAATATTTTTCGATTAAATTGGTATGTAAACTTTGTTGAACTTGGTCAACAAACATACCTGAATCCATTAACGTCCGCCAAAGCAAATCGGAGAATAAACCTGACCTGAAACCATGAATTAGTTGTTGGTTTGTTCTTGTGATTGGCACGACACGTTTCTACTACGCTCTCTACAGAACACACCATTTGATGATCTGTATACGTATTATATATACGTATTGCTCTGTAGGTGTGCCCTTTCGATAATGCCTTTTCTGATTGGTCAAATGGTTCAGGGGTTAAGGAGCGCTAAACGACCAGATCGTTTTTACATTTTTTAAAAACATTTTTATTATGCAGTATTGCCAAATAGCAAACGCTACTGCAAGACGTAGACTGAAAATCATAAAAGGGCTTGTATCCCTATTGGTTTAAGTATAGGTTGTTTCGTTTGTTTGATGAAAGGGTTTTAAGAGTTTTAGCGAACGTTATAATAATATAAGTTTGTTGCAAATGCAATCGGAATGGCAAGGACCTAGTGGCCGTTGACTGCCATCCGTTGTTAAAACTAAAAATTATAAATTACAAAAGTTAAAGCGTTTAAAAGTTTGAAACGAAGACGATGGCTCGGCTGCAGAGGAAGGGTTGATGGTAACCACTTTTGGTTTGTTTTTAGTAACTGCTGTACCAAAACCGGACTTTAAGTGAAACTGCTAATGGAAAACGTAAAAAAAAGCATTAAACCCAATGCAGGCTTTGGTTTAAACTAATATATTACAGTCAAAAGCGACAAGAGAGCCGTAAAAAGGGGATAAATGATAGAAGTTTCACTTTACATGTTAAAATATTCACGGATAAAAATTGATGATTTTAAATAATATAATGTAGAAGTTAGAAAATTTCACCTGTTTTAAGTGCTGTTGTACTTTACGAATTTAATATATTTTTAAAGCACAGCATCACTTAAACAGATGCAATCTCCAGAATTGTATATTTGATTATTTAAAATAAAAATCATCAATTTTTATCCGTGTACATTTTAACAAGTAAAGTGAAACTTCAATCATATATTCCTTGTTTTAAGGCACACTTGATACTTTTGTTAAGACGGGCTGCGTCAAGCACCACTTGATAAACGTACGGCCTGTAATGCTGGTTTTGGTTTAAACTATAATAACTGAACAAAAAAATTTAGAAAAAAGGCATTAGATCTCGTATCCCGATACTCACAGCTGTGAAGGTATACGAATAAAAACGGATTAGAGTTCACTCGTACGCAACGAACTATAATATGAACTCCAATTCCAGGGAACAAGGACTGTTTTAATCAGTGGTTATGTCAGGAAGTGAACGCAGCTTGTGTTTAAAATGTTTAATGTTTTGTGCGTACGTGTGTGTGCACTTATGTTGTGTGTTATGAAGGCTTTTTTTTATATTTGTCTGTGTTTGTTGTTTTTTAAAAATAAAAATCATCAATTTTTATCCGTTGACATTTTAACAAGTAAAGTGACCTTCTGTCATATAGCCCTTTTTTAAGGGAATACTTGACGGTTTTGTTAAGACGAGCTGCTTCAAGCACCACGTGATAAACGTGAGGCCTGCAGTGCTGATTTTGATTTAAACATATACATTATTAACTGATCAAAAAACGGCTTCGCCGTTTAGAAAAAAAAAAACATTAGCGCTCGTATCCCCCATACTCACAGCCGTAAAGGTACACGAATAAAAACGGATTAGAGTTCACGCGAACGCAAAGAACTATAATTTGAACTCCAATACCAGTGAGCAAGGAATGTTTTTGATCAATGGTTATGTAAGAAAGAAAATCTGTTGCGTGATAGTGGATGTGTATTTTGAGTGCATTTATTGTGAAACAAGCAGACTCCTAGTTAAGGCAGTTTTTTGCCTGTGTTTGTGTTTGACGGTCGTTTGAGGTGGTTATATCTAGTTCGTTTGCGCAATTACGTGTTCATTTTGTGTATGCATTTTTATCTTTCAATTTTGTAGCGTTTTGCTGTTTATAGCGTCTATTTGGTGTGTATTTGTGGGTTTCCGTTTTGCGAATTGAAGTTCAAATTATACATCGTTGCGTTCGAGTGAACTCTAATCCATTTTTATTCGTGTACCTTCACGGCTGTGAGTATATGGGGATACGAGGTCAAATGTTTTTTTTTTTCTAAATGGCGAAGCCGTTTGTTGTTTAGTTAATTTGTTGGCTTTTTTCGCTTCCTTTCTATTGTAATTGCTTCGGCCTGGTCTATCATTTGTACAGTATGTACACTGTCCATCCAATTTTGTTTGCGAAAAAACTGAGCATTAGAAATGCGTATAATTAGGTTCATGTTCCGCCCAAGCTTCGTCCCAGGCCTATTATTTAATGGCAACGCACTAGCTTGTGTCTAGATTTAGCATGTGTCATCTTGATGGGCAGTTGGTTTTGCATTGTTGCAGGCAAATGCAATATCGTGGCAAACAATCGCCGAAACAATTCAACTAGCTTCCCGTAGCCCGCATGGAAGAACTAAATAAGTCATTCAGTCGTTTTGGCCGCCCAATTTTGAGGCCGCGAGGCCTCAAAATTCAAGACATCGCACTCTACGGTTTAAATCTTGAAGATTTAAGCGAACACTGGGACCGTTTCACTTTGGTTAGAGCTGTCAGACCGACAATGCTAACTGGAGGCTTCAATTGTGTTTTATTGGGGCCTTGGCCCGTGGTTATGCTAATCGAATAAGATACGACGACAATGTTATTTTCCCCGTGCCCAAGCATCGTTGCATCTTGTTCGAGTGAGTTTTACAGGCCGGTGTCTCGTTACGACAGGTTGTGTTGTTCTGTAAGCAGACAAGGCGGTTTGAATAGTAGGTGGTATATGTACTGGGTTTAGAACTGTAAATCAGGGCTTAGGTTAAGGATTAGGTTAAGTATTAGATTTTAAGTTGTAGATGTGAGTGTTTGACTTTTAGGGCTGTAGGCTCAAGTAATCAATAAAGTAAAGTGAGTTCTAATCCATCTTGTGCGCTTCGTCTCTTTATTGTACCATTGTTACACGTTGCAGCATTGTGACGGTTTCATATTGTTAGCCGCTCCGCCTCCTCCTCCGGTCCAGTTTTTGAAAATTCTCGTGCGTAAACGAACTCTAATATGCCGGCCGTGTAAATAACATCACTGGCTCTGTCGAGTGATTGCGATGTTCAATTCATGCTATGGACGGAGATTTTCACCTTATAGAATTGTAGTAGGGGTGACGTTGATGAAGATGGATGAGGGTTACCGTTGGAGAAGCCTTTATGTATTAATTTACTGTTGAATCGTTTCAGCGTGTAGGGTGCTATTGTCTTTATTATGTACACCAAAAAAATACACATTTAATAAAAACCTTTTACTTGTATTTACAGTTCTTGGGGACTGTTGTTGTTTGACGCGCACCCATTCGTTAGCCATGGCACCAGAAGGAGAGAGGGACAATTTTGCTAGGTAAATCCCATCGGAAACTCCTAGGATCTTTTACATGCCACAATCGACATGAGCACGATACATCACAGGGCCCTTATCTACGGGAAAATGCCAAGGGTGGCTGAGACCGGACTCGATCCCGGGACCTCTGACACAAGAGACGGTCATGCTAACCATCAGGCCACTTTGCCCCACACTTCTTGGGGACTGAATGGCATCTTGTATAAGTAAGCCTAATAATACCCGATTTCTACATCATATGCTTTTAACGTTAAAAAAAGACAGTTTTCTGAGTTTTCAAGAATTTTTCCAAATTGCTACATACGCCTTATTTGTGTTGCCAAACTTTACTCTTAATGTCGGGTCTCGGTGGAGCACTGTCCCACCTTTGTTACCCCCCCCCCTTCCAACTCCAAAGATGTGCAATGAGCCCTCCTCCTGAAACTCGCTTTTCTTTCTAGGGCTTTGTTTTTACTTTTTTTTTACTTTTGCGTGCGCGAACTTCGCTGGTATTGAAGGAGTTAAAGGATGGAAGATGTGGACCAGAAAGCGTTGAAATATGCAAGGAATGTAGGAGATTGTGGATTGACATCCGCCTAGCAGATGTACCACCTTCTTAAAAAATGGAAATCCCCTGTTTTGAACCGTCCAAGACTCTCGGGATGAAACTTTAATGATGTCACGGTTCGATTCAAAATTGGGAGACTGCACCTTCGGGTGAAAACTGAAATTGGTTTGTCTCATAATGTATTCATGTGAGCAAAACGTCCACGGAGTCCGTGGAGTTATGTTCTGTTTCTTATGGAAGAGAAAAGAGAGAACGTCGAGAAAAGTTGTAACTTAAAGGGAATTTGCACAGTCGAACACCAAAATCGGCAAATAGGCCGCCGAAAGAGTGGGGTTAGCAAACGCCAAACGTTCGCTACGTTCCATCCTACTGTTTCTGTGATGTCCTAGGCGGGGACACACCTAAGCCCAGCGTGGGCACCAATGGTAATAAACAACACGGACTACCAGAGTGTAGGCTACAGCTGATAAGACAGCGAACTTCCTGTTTACTTCTCTTTATATACAATTATAACAGGAAGTCATGTGATGCAACTTAATACAATATATAATTATGGAAGAGCCTATTAGTAGTTAAAGGGGTATCTTGGTAGGGTTAACATATTGACATGAAATTGATGGCTGCCATTGTGGAGCACACAAGTGACGACTCCACAGTTACATCGTTAAATGAACGGTTACATGAAATATTCCATCAGGTTCAAGTGATCGTGGTCAATGTTCAAGTTTTGTATTTAACATTTGAAGTATTAGTTGGTGGGATGGAACCTGGCGAATGTTTGTATTGTACACACAATATAATGTTTATTTGCGCACACTGGCAAATTCGCTTCGCTCATTCAGGCAGCGCATCTCCCTTACACCACTGTACGCCCTTCCTTCATCTTGCCTTCTTGTCTGCACTGGTGACTGGGAACAAGCACTGTGAAGGCCTGGACCATTTTCTGATTGGTGGGCTCCTTAAGAGTTTTGATTTTTGATATGTTATCACTTCTTTTTTTTTTTTGGGGGGGGGGGGGTTCAATCAGAGTTACGTAAATAGTTGTTAGACCAGGACCATTTTTTTAAATTTACTAGCTGGTTTTTAATCATTGCCAGTTTTTTATGCATGCCCTCGCAGTCCTAATAACATGCTCAAACTACCAACTCATTAAATTTCTGCAACTTCTTATGTAAAGCCCAATATTTTGCAAATGTTCTATTATTCTGGTTTATTTGATTTAGGTTGTGGCTCGGCAATGGTTTTTTTTTAGGGGGGGGGGGATACTGTGTCATTTTCCCTGTTGCAATGTTTAGTAAAGTAACTTAAATTCACTGGTTTTTAGCAACTTGTTGACGAGAGTATGCTAAATGCTACCATTAAGTTACTGTACCCTTGGGGACAAGTTGCTAAATACCAGATAATCCAACGTACTTTAGCATCGATAGTAAGTTGAATTCACTGGATTTTAGCATTCAACGTCAGAGCAGTGGTCAAATGGGTAATGGTGGTTTTCACGCAGCAGGCGCGTGTTTTATTATTTTATGGATTTTAGCAATTGACAGCGAGGATTCAGTATAAAAACAATAATGATAAACAACTGTGTTTTCGCTGACAAGTGATAAATACCGGAAAATTAAACAAACTTCAGTAACAAAAGTAACTTGAATTCACTGGTTTTTAAGAATTCGTACAGTAAAAACAATGATAAATAACTGTATCCACACCAGACGTTGCTGATGCCAGAGAAATTAATTACTGCAGTGTCCAGAGTAATTTGAATTCACTGGCTATTAGCAACTTGTCGGAGAGGATACAGTAAAAAGAATATTTTGCCGGCCCCCAACCAGGCCGGCTAAAAATGGTTTCTTTTGCTGTAGAAAGTACTGTACCTGGCAATTTTAGCATTGCTGTCCCAGTGATGCTGTTGGTTGCTTGAGACTTGAATGGCAGCCTCAGTTACCCTACCACGCATGCGCGGGCGTGGTCCTCCCATAAAAGCTGGCGGCTACGAGGGCTCGCCATCTTTCTGTCTCACGTTATGGTCAGAAGGTGACGCGTGAAGGGAGGCGGGGAGGGTCTAAGGTACAGTACTTTCTACAGCAAAAGAAACCATTTTTAGCCGGCCTGGCTGGGGGCCGGCAAAATGTTCTTTCTTTGCTGTGAAAGTACTGTACCTGGCAATTTTAGCATTGCCAACAGACCTCGTCACGTTTGGTGGCGGGCACCTTATGACTGAGTTCCCCGGGGCACTGAGGCGGACAGAAGATCCAATGGAAGGGAGTCCCAGTCATCAGTTAGAGAACGGTAAATAGGGGTCCCTGTTTGGAGGGGTGAGTCCAGGCTGGTGTGAAGAATCCTCCGTTATGTTATTGATATTCTCTCTTTTATTTATTTTTTTGTTATATAAAAAGGAAAAGGAGAAGGGGAAAATATAATTACCTTTCAAGGAGTGGCTTTCAAGGATGGCACCGGTAGATCCTCTGATAAGGTGGTGGTTTGACGAGTAGGGGGGTCTCACTAGAATGAAGGTGGGAGTGATGGTTGAGTGTCGGAAGCGGATCCATTGTGGAGCTATGGTAAGGTTGAAAGAATGATGGTAGGAGTTACTCATTGGGAAGTTGTAACAGGTTGACGTGAGGAAGCGTGAGAGGTAGGTCTCCCCAGAATGAGGGGGGGGGGGGGAACCCATGGAAATAAAAAGTGGAAAGAGAGATGTAAAACAAAAGGGAAGAGGGGAGGGTGTTTTTTTTTTTTTCTTTTGGAAGAAGTGTTGACCCCTGTTCAAGACAACTTTATTTATTTTATTTTTTTTACTAAGGAATAAGAAAAAAAGGTGAAGACCAGCGTCCAGCCTTCGTAATCGATTTAATTCTTACTTCGTTTCTATTCCCCCCCCCCTTTTTTTTATCTAAGGAAAGGGGGGGTGAGGACCAGCGTCCAGCTTTGAAGTCGATTAAAATCATAGTTCGTTCCGTTTTTTTTTTTTTTTTTTTTTAGGAAAGGGAGAGAGGAGGAAGTGACGCTGGAAGGTACGATAGGGTTAAGGGGAAAAAGGGTTGGAGCGCAGCCCCATGCAGTAATGGCGAGCTTTAGCTCTGCAATGGGTGCAAGGAATGTCAGAGGTGGGAGCAGACGAGAGAGACACCATGTTTGGGAGCAACGGAAAGGAGTGACGGGCGTCGTCGAATTGCCACATGGAGTAGGATTGAAGGTTGTGGGAAAGAGAAACAGAAGTTATGGCCTCCCACGCCTTGGCGATGTGGGTGTGACGTTGAGTGTTGATTGCGGAGGGGACGGCGTCAGGTTCAGAGATTCCTTCATCGAAAACCTCAACGGGGTGGCAGGGGAGATTAGACGGGAGTGTAGGGTCCGTAGGAGTGATGGAACGAGCAGGGTGTGTGAAGAAGGTGGGGCGGGGGTAGAATGGAGCACACTTGTGTAAGTTTTCAATAGGGTGGAGAACCCAAGACGAGGGTTGTTCTGAAGAAGAAGAAACTGGGGCAGGTTTGTTGCGGAGCGCATCAGCGAGAATATTGTTAGTGAGATGCTTGAGTTGGGTGGAGTTCTCATTCTTCAATTTGGAGTTTTCGGACGTGAGAAGGGAGATTTGGGAATGTTGCTGGAAGATAATGTCCTGGAGGTGGAGGAGGTAGGGTTTGACCTTCTTGGTGTTAAGTTTAAACTGATTTCGTGCACGAACGTTCAAACAAAGTTTGTGGCGAAGGGTGGAGAACACTTTATGGTGATCCACTTCAACGGCTTCCTCGTGATCCAGTCCATAAAGGTGGGAATTCTTCTGTCCTGTAGGGGTGGTGATAGTGTTGTCTGACGAGGGAGAGGCAACCTGAGAGGAAGGCGTGGCGGATGGAGTAGGTGAGACGACATACGGGGAGTCGATCACAGCATCGGAGTGTTGGCCGGGAGATAAGGGGGTGGCCGGAATAGAGGCCCCGATGGCATGAACAGGGACAAGTTCCGAGGTTGGAGAAGAGGGTGCATCGCCAAAAATGACAAGGGTGTCGGAGCCAGTCTTGTGTGGATCAGGAGTGGGGGAAGGCAAGGTGACGACGCTGGCCGGAGTGTCGGAGGACGTGATGGTATGGGCCCAAGATTGTTGGGATAAGGGGGTCGGAATAATGTCAGTGATTCCAGGGGTCAACGGGACCGCTGTCACAGTACAAGCGGGAGAATGTGAAGCAGGTGCCGAGTCGGCTTTAAATTTCTTTACCATTTCTTTGTGGGAAACCTCTTGCCTTTTCCTTGTGGCTGACAACATCTGGCGGTGGGCAATAGTTTGCCAGTCTTTGAGGGGTATCGTGACACAAATGGAGCAAGGTTTATCGAAGTAATTGCACTTCCTATGGAACTGGCAAACACGATGGGGGTCCAAGCGGTTCGGGCTAAAAACACCAGGGCAGTGGCACTTGCCTGGACTGTCAATAGTGGGAGAACGACCAAAGTAAACATCAGGTTCGTCCGTAAACGACATCGGTTTCTTAGCTTTGACCATGGTGGAGGTTGAAGGAACAAAGACGAAAAGTGAAAGGCAGCATGGTGAGGACGAACGGGACACTAAGCAGTGGGGAGAAGTACCCGGAGGTGGAAGGCGGGAATGGCCCTGAAGGGAGGGAATGAGGTGGCGATCCTGGCGGTAGAAACTGGAACGAGGATGAAGTAGCTTTCATTCGGTGGTGGCAAGGACAGCCGTGGGAGGACGGCATGTGTGATGAAAGGCGGGCAGGTGTCGAGGATTGGCTGTAGGGCCGACCGGGGCTGCGAGCTGTGGCGGGGGAGAGAGACAGAAAGAAGGAAGGCCATAATGTCTGAAGGCTTGTTCCAGCTATCTTCGATGGGCGGGGTTTGGACTGTGCATTTCAGAGCCCCGGATGAGAGTAAGAAGAAATTTGCTCCTGAGGCTAGGCTTCCTGTGGATAACCGGATGCGGGGTGAGGGTAGGGAAGGGGCCGTGAAAAGCGTGACTGACTCGTGGAAGGGCTGGTGCGGAGACGATGCGTCGTGGAGACGATGAGGTTGTTGGCGGACGAAAGCTTAAAATCACGGACGAGAGTGTGTAGTATAAGAAGGGCTCTGGAGGCCCGTGATACGTAGTGAGCATGCCTTCAAAAGAGTTGTGATGAATAGGGACGAAAGAATACAAATAACTTCGAGAGAAGACAGGAGGTAACTTCCCACAAGGCGTATTACAGCGGTGTTGAGAACACCGTCATGCGAGGCGGCACGAAGACACGGCCGAAAGCACTTGTCATACATGTAGAGGATGAAAGTTGGGAAGTCCACTTTCGTGGGGATAAAAAGGGCAGTGCCAAAATTCGTCTTCACGCCACAGCACAAAATTCGAATTCAGGGTAGGGGGCGAAGTAAGGTCAGAAGCAGCATTGTCTAGCGGACGAAAGAAGCTGCTTATACGACCTGGTAGAGGTCGTGGTCGGTTTTGGTCGAAGACGAGTGGGATCCCATTGGAGAGAGAGAGTGGGAGAGTGGGTGAGAGAGTGGGAGAGAGAGAGGGTTTGTGTCTCTTCTAGCGTCCGAGGGAGACGTTGATTCACTCATGTGGGAGTTACGGCAGGAGGTCGTAGCTAGCCAGGCTTGCATGTGGCGGCAAGAGATTGGCTTGCATGACACGACCGTTGTATGGACGAAATTCCGGACTATGCTGTGGGAGACACAATGTCCTTTGCGGGAAGAGATTGATGATAAATCGGAGGGAGAGTTGGGCAGGCGAGCGTGGTGCATAGGCTTCCCGGCAGACGGAATTAGCCCGTTGAAGGTCTTTATAGGGCCGTGAAGACCAAGCGTTCGACCGGCAGGAATGAGAGTCAGGGTAAGCGTCAGCGCTTACATCAAGGAGTGGGTCGGTGGGAAACGGGCCGACGCGGCGAGGTCCCGAGGGTGAAGGTAAAAGATTGCGGACGAGAGAGCATGAGTGGGAGCGGCGAGTGAGGCGGAGGCTTCAGAAGCGGCAGCCACCGGGAAGGATCCCGGGTTTCGTGTGAAGGCAGGAGACCTGAGACACCTTAAAAGGAAAATGAAGGCGGAAGAAGACGGCGGGCGGCGAGCGGGGCCGTGACTGCAGAAGCAGGGTATGACTGTGTCGGACAGCACAGGTAGGTAGCAGCCGGCCAGGCTGAAAGGCGTCGTCCTGACTAAGGGCAGACCGGAGACGGGCCTACAAGCACGGGGTGCGAAAACGGGGCCGGAGAGTCCAAAAGACGGACGAAGGACGGTAAGGAGAAGAGGCATGGGTGAGCAGTACCGCAAGAAAGAAACGACAGGCGGGAGGCCAGAATGGCACTGTTTTGAGGAGACGTCCCGAACAAGGTCGGAGATTAGCCCGGGATTAAGGCGGCAGAAAGTCAAGGACGGTGCCATTGGTGGGCGATGTAGAGCAAAGCGGTTAAAAGGCAGGGCTGCGAGGCGTCGAGGTCCGGCGCTGGGAGCCCAGGGCTGAGCAACAACCCGGTGTGACGGCACGACCTGTTGCAGTCAGTCCAGAGACGGCCGAAGAACGTGGCGTGTGAGGGTTCAAGTAATGAAGAGGGGTGGAAGAAAGACAGACGGGAACCAACAGAACGAGCTGTATGACAGCTTGAGACAAAGAGATGGCGAGCCCTCGTAGCCGCCAGCTTATATGGGAGGACCACGCCAGCGCATGCGTGGTAGGGTAACTGAGGCGGCCATTCAAGTCTCAAGCAACCAACAGCATCACTGGGACAGCAATGCTAAAATTGCCAGGTACAGTACTTTCACAGCAAAGAAACGATAATTGCCAACAAACTGCCAAATACCAAAATATTCAATGTATTTTATTTAGCAACGAAAGTAACTTGAATTCTCGGGGGTTTTTGCGAAGATACCTAAAAAATAATAATAAATAACTGTGTCCTCAACAAAAAGTGCACAACCACCTGAGAATTCAACTTACTTTGCAATCGAAAGTAAGTTGAATTCAGCGGTTTTTAGGAACTTGTCGGCAAGGATGCAGTAAATAACAGCAATAAGTAACATTATCCCGGTAGACAAATTGCTAAATGCCACAGAATTCAACGTTTTTTAGCATCTGAAGTAAAATGAATTCACTGTTTCTTATCAAATTGTTGGCGAGTAGTATATAGTAAAATAACAATAAACTGTATCCTCACCGACAAGATTCAGAAAACCATAATTCAACTTATTTTAGCATCTAAAGTAATTTGAATTCACTGGTTTTCGGAAGAGTGTTAGGAACAGCAAGGATACAGCGTTATCATAAATTCTTTTCCTGTTTTTATGACATATTTGACTTTATTTTTGCCCCACGATCCGTTTGCCCTAGCCACATTAAAAAAAAAACCTCCTTCGCAAAGCCATTTAATAGAATCACGAATTTTTTTGACTAAGCAGGTTGAATTATTATTTTTTTTTTGTGTGCTACCAATCTACTAACAGATTCTTGTGATAAGAAGTCTGATGTCTAACAGACTCAATGTTAAATGCTTATTTTCAACTGGTTGGCTTCCCGAATTTTATTAACCTAGAGAAAAATAATTAAAATAATTAATTGATTAAAAATAATAATACCCTCCTCTCTTAATGCTATTAAGTTCTATATTGCTCTTTGTTTCGTTTTATCTTTATAGATTTTTTTTTACATTCACTGAAGCTAAGAAATTTCTTCTGATTGGTCAGTTTGCTGGTCACTTGCAGCCAATTTGGTAAGTCCATTTATACGTGGAACTATTTATCATCTGACATACTTAAGCCTAGATTTATGCTCCCACAGAGGAGCACGTATTTTAATGTCTACCTGAAGGTCCCACACTGCAAATCTCAAAAAATCCCAAGTGCAAACAAGAGCTAAGAGAGAAAATAATTCTTTCTTTTTTGTTTCTGTCTATTTTTTCTTCTTCTATTCAGTCGATGGAAGACTAAAAAGTTTTGAAGAATGCACAAAAGCCAACCTCGTGCAGCACGAACCCGTAAACCCATAATTTCTGGGTTCCTTTCAGTCTTTCAATGGATTCCAGGGTATTCCACCATTTTTTGGGGACTCTACAGCAGCATATTCGGGGACTCTACAGTAGCATTTTCGGGGACTCTTTAGCAGCATTTTTGGTGACTCTTCAGCAGCATTTTCGGAGGCTCTGCACTAACTCTCAATAAGCCCAAGTGCAAACAGAGTGAAAAGAGAAAATACGTCTTTCTTTTTTGTTTCCATCTATTTTTTCTTTTTCCACTCTGTCGATGTAAGACTGAAAAGTTTTGAAGAGTATGCACAAAAGGCAACATCGTGCAACACGAAACCCTAAATCCAGATTTTCGGGGTTCCTTTCAGTCTTTCCATGGATTCCGGGGCATTCCAGCATTTTCGGGGACTCTTCGGCAGCATTTTCGGGGACTCTTCAGCAGTATTTTCGAGAACTTCTCAGCAACATTTTCTGCTAAGCTTCACCAGCATTGTCAGGGACTCTTCAGCAACATCTCCCAGGATTCTTCGCCACCATTTTCTGGGACTCTTTGACAGCATTTTTGGCCTCTTCAGCAGACGTCCCACCCCGTATCTCTTCTGACCAACTTGCCAAGGTACTTGAATCAAAATAAATATAACTACGTGAGTTACCTACTCACTCTTTCTCTTTCATTCATTTGACCTTTATAGATGTCTTTCTACATTCATTGAAGCTAAGAAATGTCTCGTGGATGGGTCAGTTTGCTGGACACTTGCTGCCAATCCGTTAAGTCCTTTTCCACGTGGAACCATTTATCACCTGACATTCTTAAGTTCAGATTTATTACTCCCACATAGGAGCACGTATTCTAATGTCTATACCTGAAGGTCCCACACTGCAAATCTCTGAAAGCCCAAGATAAAACAAGAGCTAGAAGAGAAAATAATTCCTTCTTTTTTGTTTCCATCTATTTTTTCTTCTTCGGCTCAGTCGATGGAAGACTGAACACTTTCAAAGAGTATGCGCAAAAGCCAACTTCGTGCAACAGGTACTAGTAAACCCAGGATTCTAGGGTGCCTTTCGGTCTTTCCATGCGGGGAATTTCAGCATTTTCTGGGACTCTTAAGCAGCATTTTGACGGACTCTTCAGCACCATTTCTTTTGACTCTTCAACAGAATTTTCGGGGACGTTTTCTGCAGCATTGTCCAGGACTCTTCAGTACCATTTTTTAGGACTCTCCAGCTGCATTTTTCTGGGACTCTTTCAACAGCATTTTCGGACACTCTTCAGCAGTATTTTCGTGGACTCC
>JAHWFP010243315.1:2749-15695 GCA_023313725.1 Lithobius niger
TGAACAGCCACCATGGTGCAAATTTGCACATCAACATCAGAATTTCAATTGGTCTTGCCATTCTGGAATTACTGGGCCCTGAATGATTAGTTCCATTGTTTTACACTGTTTTAAACATTGTAATTAGGCAAAAATGCAAATCGGTAAATGCCAGCCGCAAGGCATAGGCTTAGATTAAAAGGATGCTGACAGTGCTCGAAATAAGCAGTTGTTTGGGGTGCCTGCTATAGAAATTTGGTGGCACCACGCTGTTATTGCAGACAAGAAGAACATTTCGGACGTCTTTTTTTTTTATCTTCAATTTGAACACGATAAACATAAGAAATATGCAAATGCATTATCAACCAACAAAACTGAAACGATCAGGGTTTTTCCTCTTACAGTTTAAAACAAACGTGAAATGGGATTATGGGATGACACTAATAAACGAATAGTGACAAAATACGTAGCCATCTAAACCCTATTAAAGAGCTACTGTTTTTTGGGGGGAGGGGGGCATGAGATATTGAGTTAGCATGTGAAGAGCAATCAGTAACTTCCTTGTGGGAAGTGAGACGACGGCAAACTGGAAATGGGCAGTTGCTCACAGTGCTTGTTATAGAAATCATTGACCCCACACGGTCATTGTAGGCAAGTGAGAAGAAGGCAAGGGGGAAGAAGGTTTTAAAATGATATGAGGGATGCGCTGATTGAGTGATGGAAGCAAACGAAAATCAGCGATTGTCAGCCAATATGCTCAAATTTGTAATTAACGAAACCTACTTTGTTGAAGGATGGATATAGACATGACAGACAAAACCACGCACTTCGTAAGGATGCTTGTTATCATCATAAGCGACCCACCGCACGCTATTGTATTTTATCCTAAGCGATCACACTTTTGCCGCTACTTAGTGTAGTTGCATTGTAGTTTGGTTAGAGTGAGGCTCGATGACAAGTGCTGTCTCTCATTATGTAGTTCATGAGTATGAATTAAACACGTTTGTTGTGTACAAACTGGAGCTCCAACTGAGTTATCTGAGGAGTACCGGATCCCATTCTACAAATGGTGCCGCAAACATGGACTTGAATTTAACACTGAAAAACGAAGCTTCGAAGTCGGGACTCGAACATCTCTACATATTGGCTGCCCAAACTAAAGGACTCGAAAGCTCTACAAATTGGCGTTACGAACTTTTGACTCGAACCTCCCTCTACAAATTGATGTCACGAAGAAATGGATTCGAACAACCCACGACGAATTGGGCGGACTGAAAGAACCCGACTTCGGATATTTAGCATGAGCAGCGGTGGAGCGACACCAGTTGAAAATCTACAAGCACAGTGAGTACGAGGGACGGTGAGTATGATTGTGTTGGAATAGCGATGAGAAATTAGGCGTCGTTCGTCAAGAAATGGCTGGGTTAACGATGGAGCTTTGGCTCTTCCTTTAAACAATTTTGTTTGCAACCATTAGGCAAAATAACTTTTAACTTTTTTTTCAGGGAATCCTGGCAATGGATTGACTTTAAAGTGTGTTGCGAATTAGGTTTAAGCACTTGCTTACTTATTGCGGTTGACCATTTTTAAAGTGGCACTATCACCGATTGAAAGGAGGCAGATTCTGGCAACATCTAGCGCTATCTGGTACTATTTAGCACTTGCTTCCACCAAGCGAAGAAATGCACAACGACATTTCTTTTAACGAAACAAACAAGCCACGCCCCCCTCAATTATTGAGTGAAAATTTGGTACGTTCTCGTGCACCTGGGAGCAAACTGTAAAGGTATTACTGCCATTAGATGGGGCCGTGGTATTTTCGTTCGCTTTTCAATCGGTGATAGTGCCACATTAAATTTCTTACTAACGGTGTGAATTTGATTCAGTTATGGAGAAAATCAAACATTTGAAGTAGCCTATTCCAAATACAGTGTGGTGATTAAAAAAATGAATAATCCCGTTAAGCAGCCTATAGTGATTGACAGTAGCCTATAGAGACCAACAGCAGTAGCCTATAGAGACAGTAGTCTATAGAAAATGTGTTTGTTGTTTGTGGATGGTGTGAAAGGAAAACTTAATTTTAAGTGTGAGTAAGGTCACAAAATTAAGTAGGGGTTTTAAAGGAGAGTCAACAATTTTCAAGGTGTGCTGTAAAATATGTATCGGCAACATATTGTAGGTGAATCGTCGGTAGTTACCCTGCACTATCGTTATGATTTTATTATTTTGAGGTCAGAGACTACCGTTTTCAATAATCGAGCAAAGCATAAGCATTTTCACCTCAGATTTCTGTAAACTGGGAGCCGTCAAGGTCTGTTAAACTAGATTTGACTAGGACTGTGGAATAGACATGTCTGTTCTTCGGAAGGTTGTTGGGTCACTAAAAACACTCGTTACACCTGGGGAGCCTATACTACATAATGTTGCTTGTAAAGAGGATCTGTTGTTTGTTTAGTTCAAACCTTGCTTAATTGACAGTAATTGTGTGTAAACTGAAAAAGAGCAATTTCGGGGGAATAGGCAAGTTGAAAGGAGCCTAGGCTGCTAATGAGCTGATTGTTGGATTAGTGACGGCGCATGGATCCGGGTCGGGGCCCCAATAAACCATATTTGGATTGAATTGAATTGAGCAAGGTTTGTTATAATAAAAAAGGAGTGATTGGCTAAAGTTCACATGCTGTTGTGGTTGATTGGAAGTTTTGAGAAAAAAGAAAACTCAAAATTAGCCTGTGAAAAAGAGGAAACTGCAGAAACAATGTAAATGACATGCAGAATTAGTAATCTATTAACTAAAGTGCTGCGTGCAGTAAGGATATGTAGAATATCAGGTTTAATTTACTAAAGTGCTGTGTGCGGGAGTGGTGTGTGCGGTAAGACAAATGAACAGCATAACTGTAAACATACCTGTCGTGCAGTAAATGGTAGAATTATTGCAAGTAGAAACTGATGGAGGAAAGGGTAGCCTACCAGTCTAAGCAAATTAATCCCGTATCATAAGCAGTGCTGACTGAGAATTGGGAAGGTGTCAGACTGTTTCTAATTGAATGGTAGTTTCATAAATATTCTCCACTGAAGTGAAGCAGTTGTGTAAGTTTGCAAGATTCAATGTATTTGTGGAGTATTTTCTCGGCATCCTTTTTTAGATTAAGTGCTACAGCCTTAGTTTTAGTTGACTCGTCATGTTGTCATTTCGAAAAAACCAATCATTTTGGGGGAAACGAGAGAAAAATGGAAACTTGGAGCCTATAAGTAAACAGACTGTAATGCACTAGTTTTTGCACTTGGCAACTTAGTTTGCAGGGAGATTAACATGGAGGATCAGCAGCCAATGTGTGTGCCTAAACTTGCAGTCTGCAGTTGGCCTACACACAGGGTGTGACTGTGATTAAATTAATTTGAGCATTGAGGATTGCTTGAGTGAAAATGATTAGCCTAACTTGTTTCATTTGTGGCACATTACTGAAAACTTGATTACTTGTAATTGTTGTTGGCCTATGCAAAGATACTAGCCTGTACAGAAATTCTAGAAGGAGGTTTGTGGATTGACAAATGCAATTTTCGAATTTGTGTGGTTCCAGAATTGGAAATTAGGCGTCCCCATGTCATGTTTAGGGGATAATTAGAGTGAAGACATGTTTAATGAAAAATCCTAATGTCATGTTTTGTTAATATTTTGAGCAAATTTTATGTAACACTGGATTTCTTGCAAAAGACACAAACTTATGGCGAACGACATGTTTGGGGAAGAATTTAAGCAAATTTAATGTGATTTTTGGATCTAATGCAAAAGGCGAGAACAACAATTACCCAGAGGTCAATATCAGTGGAATGGAAGTATGTAAGGATGCTTGTTATCAGAATAAGCGAACCACCGCATGCTATTTATTTTATTATAAGCGACTGCGCTTTTGTCGCCTCTTGTTGTAGTTGCATTATAGTTGCATTAGAGTGACGCTCGATGCCAAGTGCTATCTCTCATTATGTAGTTCACGAGTATGAATTAAACATGTTTGTTGCGTAGAAAGTGGAGCTACAACTGAGTTATTTGGGAATAGAGGACCCCCTTCTACAATTTACTGCAAGTATCCAGAGAATGAACTTCCTCAATTCATACATTACACCTCAAATAGCGTAAATTGGACATTATGTTATTGGAGCGTGATTTTAGGACACAAGGATTTCTTGTACTTACAATTTGTGTCTTTTTTAGCAGAAAATTTCCATCTGAATATTTCGTGTTTGTTTTCAATCTGATGAATGGTTCAGCAACTCAAAGCAAAAAAAAATATTTCTTGAACGCCATTTTCCAAGATAGCGACCAATATGGCGGCCCACCAAAGTGGTTCAATAGCAAAAGACCTGTGGTACCCTACCAATTTTAATACTTCTACCCAAAGTGATCAATTCAGCTAAATTCTGCCCTTAGCATCCTATTGGTTTTATACTGTGCTTTTTTCGTTATCGCAGTCATCATCAGACATTAAAATATGTTTGGGATAACGTCTGCTAATCCAAGCAAACAGAACTAAAACATATACAAAGGCCATAACTCCAAACAAAGTGAAAAGTGTGGTTTCTAATACAAGGTTTTCGTGTTTCTCCGTGTTCCAATTAAAGTTTTTAACCCACTCGTCGTTTGTCTGTGCAGGCAGTATGAAAGCCAGGGTACACGACCATACTCCCAGAAAAATCGAGCAATACCCACGCAAGAGAGCAACTATGAAACAATTCCTGAATACAGCTTCTGCAATAAAAAAACAGGAAATCGACAAACTTAATAAAAACGCTAGTATGTGACCATGTGCGTCAGTGGGCGGGCGATCACCGTGAAATGCTAACATCAATGTTATTAACAAGAGTGATAAACTAACAGTTACGTAGGAGGCATCTTTAAACACCCGTAATCTGCAACACTCCATCATTTGAACAACTGAAGATAGCAAAAACGTAATAGGAATCACCGAATGCTGAGCATGTTCTACCATAGGGTTGCCCGGATAATCATTTAGCACAAGTCCGTCGAACGTTATGCACAGCGCTAAAATTGACACAAAGAAAAAGAACCAGCAATCTAAAGGTATTTCTTTCCATAACAGTCTAGAATGGAAGACGGTGTTTTGGTACTTCTTCTTGCTGATCAAGCACTGGCAGTAGCGATGTGTCATACCGTCTATCCACCAGGATCCACTCAGTATGAATGTCAAGCCAGCCAGAATGTGAATAGAAAAAGCCGATGAAACATTCATTCTGTAACAAACAAACAAAAATATATTTCATGTATAATATATATGAAAAGTGCCGAGTGCACTAATAATAAGTCAAATGACCACGTGATCGATAACCAGTGGACAACAAGCAACAGCAAGATTTGGCTTGCTGTCCAAGCTTTACATAGCAATTGATGGGTGATGAACAGAATCACCACCAGGACATTGATGCATATTTAATGGATAACAGGTATATGTGCAAGGTGCGTCACATATACTGCACTCCCCATGAGTTAATTTAGAGGGAGCCCATAATCTTATCTTATCCATATCCTTATTTACTATCCTAATTTCTATTAGATTATCAGTTGTGATAAGTCTTATATTTATAATTTATCCTATGCTGGTACATAACATCCCAGTCCCAATCTAAATTGTTAACATCTAGTATAATTCATATTTCTAATTGATCCTATGTTTATAAATAACAACCAATTACCACCTAAATTGTTAATACTGTTGGGGTTCGCAAATCTTGTTGCTCTGGATGGCTTCCTTTCAAAAGTCGGAATGTTGAGAACAGATGATTTTTTACTTGAATCTCCATTTATTTGTGGAGTCTCACTCGACATGAACTGAGCCATGCGAAGCCATGTTGCCAAGTGAGACAGAACCATTGGCAGAAGTGGTCACATGATCTTTCAGCCAGTGAGCATAGGGTGCTGGTTGGTCGATAGAGGGTGAAAGGTGCTAGGATATGGGACTTGCATGTGCCATCCTAACACTCCCCCTCTCCCCCAAAATCGTGAGAGCCAACACTCAATGCTCGGATCCTTACTAAAATTTAATTACAATTTGGCTCAACTGTGGCTGAGTTACAATTAAAACCGAAATCGAAAAAACACAATACAAAATACAGAGTTTCGCGAATTGCGAGAACAGATACGATTGCGCGCACATCGCTTGGCAAAAAATTACACGCAGCATGCGTGAAATACGTGTGCCTCTTCTTCTTGCTTCTGGTCCAAGATCGAAATGTGGTGTGCCCCGAAGGTATGACTTAGTCTAAGCACAAATAAAATTGCGTCCTGAGGGTATATCTTAGTTCGAAGGAGAACACTGAAGGTGCTTCCCGTAGGTACGTCTTTGTCCTTGGCACAACCCTTGAAATCGAAACTTCTGGACTTGAGGCATCCTAGTTTCGTGGATGAATTAAACAACGCTTTGCTGGTTCCAGGAGCCAATCATTAACGTGTGCTCACTCTCTTCCACACCTTTTTCCCCCCGTGGTGTTAGATTCCTGCGTCACATCCGATTTAAAGGCGTTGTAGACAATGACTTGCAGTCGTCATAATTTGTAATTCCTAGGCTGCACGACTGCTTTCAACATTTTTAAAGATGTGGTCCACTCTATCTTCTGCAACCTTTGCTTGTATGCATCCTGAACCCATTCCTTTGTGTTTTGAGCATGATTAGTGCATGAGACCAAGAATCCTAGAAGCTCACATCATGCAGTCAGGTCATCATATCTGGTCCTTCGGTAACTCTTCTAGTTTTGAAGCCATCTACCCAATCCTGTTCTTCAAGTTGAAGGAAAGGACGGTCGCTGCTTGACATAAACAGAACATAATTGTCCAGATGTGCTGGTCGGTTTGCCTGCCGTCTTTGACGTTTGACAGGTGCGGGATCCGAAGATTGTGATGGCATGTTGTTGTCATCAGCGTCTGAATCTGACGAGTCTTGGTCATCATCATTCGCTTGCCATTCCTGGTCTGATTCTGTGTCGGAATCGGATGATTCTGATGTGTTGTGTTGTCAGAATCTTCCCTGTCTGATTGGTCCACTGACTTTTGTATGGCTGGGACCAGATTTCATGGCTGATCGTTTGTGCCCTTTCTGTCCACTGTGATAGGGTCCCAATACGTCTCCATGTCCATCACTTTGATGGTTTTTTGGTCCATGACATCTGTGATTGACACAATTCTGTAGGTAACTTGACTTTTCGTTGCTGTGACACAGTAGGGTGATTGTAGGCAGGTTGCAACTTTCTTGTGAGGCCTTTGTCTGCGTCAGAAAGGACGTGTTTGCGGGTCTTTACCGGTTCTCCAATCCCGTATTCCACTTTTCTGTGGTACTGGTCATAATTTATTTTGGGTGAACATGCTGCTTTCGCAAGATGTGCTGCTGGGACGTCCTCGACTTTCTCCTTTTCCTGACTTGTTATTTGGCATACTCTTATGGTGTAACATCAGTCCTTTCGTCTGATAGACTTAAAACGTGAAGTGGGATTCTTGGGTCCTCACCATTTGGCAAGTAGTATGGGGTTTCTCCAGTACTGATGAGTGGAGCTGGAATGTGTGGAATTCATCGCATACTGAAATGTTTTGAGCAGTGGACCCCATGAGTTCTTGTGGCCTTGCAGGAATGCTCTTACGCACCCTTTCATGATCTGATGTGCCCATTCAGTCGCATTCGACTGAGGGTGTTATGTTGTGGTCCTGTGATGTTTAATCCAAGTCATCTGAAGAAGGTTTGTGAAAACTTTGGAAATTCAACGCTGGTCCATTATCCGACATTATGATTTCTAGTCCTACAGTAATTTTGCTCTGTCAGTCTTCAGGTGGGAAGGCAAGGGTTAGCATGCTGGCCCGTGTTCGAGGTTGAGTAAGTGGTTGATCCTAACTTGCTTGTTCTATGCATTTCTGTGTCCTGAGTTGGGAGTGCTTTAGCAGGAGGTGAATTGGTTGTGGCTCTGCGTTCTTGAGTTTAGGGTGCGTTGGCTGTTAGTGAAAGAGTTGGGTGCTGCTGAAAGAGTTTGAATGTTAGCAGCCTGGCCCTACCGTAAACTTACTCTGTCAGTCTTTGATTACCCTGTGATTCTTTGGATGATTTGGGCACACTAGCTGCGTGGCGGGTAGGTAACGGTTAGCATGCTGGGCCGTTTTTGAGCTTGAGTAAGTGGATAATCCTGACACGTTTACCTCATGCCTCCGCATCTTGGATTCTGAGTACTAGGCAGTTGAATGAGTCGTGGCTCGTGTGGTCCCTAAAGAGTTTGATCCTGTCAGTGGTGCCTATGCTTGACTCAAAGATTATGCCATGCATGTCCAAGTACGTGCCACATTAAGGTGAACCCACGAATCGGTTGTGGTTCCTTAGATCGTACAATCCTACATGGGATAACTGTGGTAATTCTGCAGCTAATACATACAGAAATTTCCGACCTTCAGGGACGTGTACTTTTATTAGAACAAGACCAATACGGATCTGCAGAGATCTATTCCCATTTGGTAACTTGGGATAACATGGAGCCGATCGCATGGTCTTAGCACTCACGACACATCTTTCAAACGTCTGCCTTATCAACTATCGATGGTAGGTTATGCGCCTACCATGGATTTTATAGGTAATGAGGAATCAGGGTTCCATTCCAGAGAACGAGCCTGAGAAACAGCTACCACATCCAAGGAAAACAGCAGGCACACAAATTACCCACTCCCGCACTGTCGGATTGGGCCGCCCATGAACCCAGGAAAGCCCCTTTAAAAAAAAAATTATTGAAAATTCTAAAATGAATTTGTGTTAAAATTGCTTTCCTAAGATGCAGGAAAACTTTTCAAATTCACGATGATTTCTTTAAAATACTCTAGAGGACTGGGAACCACCCTGGTCCCCCATCCCCCCAAACACACACACTAAGGCCTTTGTTTCAAAGAAATGCTTTTTTAAATTCAAATGAATTCCTACAAATAATTGCATCTCTAAGTTGCAGGAAAAGGTTTCAAATTCATGCTGATTACTTTACTAAATACGCCAGCTTACAGGGTTTTGGCCCTGGATTCTCCCCCCCCGCCCCCGGGGGGCGCGGGGAGGGGGCCCTGGTTGCCAAGAAACATCTTTTTTTGAAAATTTGAAATGAATTCCCATGAAAATTGCATCTCTTAATTTGCAGGAAAGCGCTTCAAATTCTCGCAAGTTTCTTCAATGTATACTAGCTTGAAGCGCTGCCCCAGACTCCCCCCCCCCCCCTTCCCTTGGCGAATCGCCCCGAGGCCCCTACAGTATATTCCCAGGGAGGCCTGACCCCTCCCAATCCGACCCTGCACTCCCGGCATGGGGAGGAAGTGATGAAAATAACAAAACGAGACTCTTCCGAGGCCTCGTCGATTGAAATGAGTACACTTTAAAGCCTTTGACAAGGATCTATTGGAGGGCAATTCTGGTGCCAGTAGCCCCGGTAATTCCAGCCCCAGTAGACTATATTAAAGTTGTTGTGGTTAAAGAGCTCGTATTGCATCTAGGGACGGACTGCCTCGGTCGGTCCCACTGCCAGCCCCGGATCCATCCTTCCGGCCGTTCCTAGGTGCTCTTCACTGAGAGTCTTGGATAACTGGAACGTTTACTTTCAATAAATTAGAGTTCTGCAAGCAGGCGTGTCCCACCTACATGGAATAGGACCTCGTTTCTATTTTGCTGGTTTTCGGAACCCGAGGTAATGATTAATAGGGACAGAGGGGCATTCATATTGTGATGCTAGAGATGAAATTCATGGACCATCGCAACACGAACTACAGTGAAAGTGTTTGCCAAGAATATTTTCATTAATCAAGAACGAAAGTTAGAGGTTCGAAGGCGATCAGATACTGCCCTAGTTCTAACCATAACTGATTGCCGACCAGCGATCTGCTTAGTTCCTCAAATGACTCTGCCGGCTGCTTCTGGGAAACCAAAGTTTCTGGGTTCCGGGGGAGTATGGTTGCAAAACTAAAACTTAAAGGAATTGCATGGAAGGAGGCACCACAGGAGTGGAACCTGCAGTTTAATTTGACCTAATATGGGAAAACCCATCCGGCTCAGATACCGGAAGGATTGACAGATTGAGAGCTCTTTCTTCATTCGGTGGGTGGTGGTGCATGGCCGTTCACAGCTGGTGGAACGATTTGTCTGGTTAATTCCGATAACGAACGAGACTCTAGCCTGCTCAATAGACGATCGATCACGGGGCGGCGGTGCCATCCATGTGCCAGTGCCAGTGTGTTCTCTTTGGTCGATTGCTTCGTAGAGGGACAAGTGGCATTCAGCCACATGAGAATGAGTAATAACAGGTCTGTGAGGCCCTTATATAGAATGCTGGGTCTGGCTTTTTGTCTGAATTCCAAATGGTGACAGGTGACACCCACACCACGCAGCCTGCCTGTGACCAAGTCCAAACTAACTAGCCAGAACCCAGAATGCTGGGTCAGGCTATTTCTCCATCATGATATGCGCCAACGCGGTCTTTGGAATAGCACTCGCCTGTAATGGATATTGCCATCAACGAAACCAGATCTAGCACACTACAGGTGATGGGCTCAACAACACCAGACCGCTGCAGGCGATCGATCATGGTATGGCCTTCAATATAGTCCTGTGCCACTGACATGACCAGGGCGTTTGTCATTTGGCAATGTTTTGCTGCCCGACATGATGGTTCCAGCCAAACACCCCAAAAAAGGCAGAAAAAGATATGGGAAAGCAGTGGCTGGAGGTTAGTAAGATGGATAATTACATTCGAGGGAAAAGCCGATCGATGGATGCGTTAGGTGGCTTTCCATTTGCTGGATGTTCCCAAATTAGTGTTGCCGAACAGCGAGTAACTCTAATGGCTGCCGTGTTGAAATCATGTTGTTGTACATTTTATCGTCCAATTTCCTCCAATTTTAGAATGGAGACGAAATAGACGATACAAAGTGAAACAGTTAATGTGGGCTCATCACTAACAATCTCTAATGGCTGCCATCTTGAAAACAGGTCGCTACTTTGAAATAAATAAAATTTATTTCCACATACAAGATGCAGAAAGGAACAGGAAGGGACTGTGTGTAGGTTCACTAACACCTGTACAGCATTAAAAGAAACAAAAGATACCCAAAAACAAAACAGAAAAACACCGAGGCCAGATATAAACACACGCAAAAACACCCAGAAACCAAAAACAAACAGGCTAAAATCACCTCAAGAAGTTGGCAAAATCAGTTTCCCTCAGGCACCTCGTAAAAATACACAACTTTGAGGACTCCACTACCCCCGATATTAAGCAGTTCGAAGGGTACACCAAACGATTAGAGATGAAATACCTTCTACAATCCCTTTTAAAATGCTATATAGTTAGTTTGAGATTATGAAACGAAGATCAGCGTGCAACCTCCGTAGCTCAAGAAACTCCAAAGCTACTAGAGTTAAACGTATTGCATAAGACTGGTTGTAGAATCCTGGTAGGTGCTTCGTGAAAGATCTTTGTACAAGCTCAATATGTCTAACGTCCTTAAGATGATGCAGAGACCAGACCGGGCTGGCATATTTGAGGGTGGGCTGCACATAAATCGTACATATTTGATGGTTTCGCCAGATGGGGGCAGTGATAGTATTCGGTGCCTGAAGGCAGTGGCCATATATTGCGGGAAACAAAACATTTTCTCACCATGTACCCAGTTTGCTTTGCCCCAGAGATTCTTTATGCAGTACTCAGCCTTAAGGTCATGATTTACAAGTGAATATGTGTAATTGCTATTATTGTTTCCAAGATGGAGCACATAGCATTTGTCATTATTATTCGGGATTTGCCACTCAGCTGACCAATGAAGAATGCATTCAAGAGAAGCCTGAAACAGTACAGGCTCATTTACGTCAGTAATGGATCGGGACAACTTGGTATCATCAGCAAATTTACGTAGTTTAACATTTTGTATATCTGTCGAAAGATATTTGTAAATAACAAACAATAAAGGGTAAGCACTGATCCCTGAGGGACGCCACTGGTGACCAGCAAGGACAAAGTCAAGGTAGATCCCAGTTTCACTGCTTGAGTTCTGTTTTTAAAGGCACATAACTCCCTCCGGTATATTTTAACAGTTTCACTCGATACATTACCGGAAATAGTTTTATATAAACTGATTTACCTTTCATTTGCTGGTCTAAGGGTACGATGCAGATGTCAGTAGTGGCGCGTGAATGTTATTAGGCTTGTTGTAAACGGCTCGGTCCGAGCGGTATATAACTCCCGCCACATCGCTGGCAAGCCGCGGCCCTGGAGGAAGGATAATTAATCCTTCGCTCAAGTTTGCGACTTGGTCGTACGATGTGTCACGTTGCAGCGGCCCCGAAATGAGTATGACTAGTGTCGTAGAGCAATGCGCGCTGCGGTCGTTTGAACTATATTTTAGCGTAGATGACGCAGAGTAAAGCGGCCAGAACGGAGGGATTTATGTGCCTTTAAGGAAATGCTCAAGCCACTGTAAAATCTTTCCAGAAATATCCATATTTGATCATTTAAACAGAAGCTTGGTATGTACTACAGTGTCAAAAACCTTGGCAAAATCAATACATATTATGTCAACTGGTATACAGTTTTGTAATGATAGTGTCCATTCTTTTAGAAAGGTTAAGAGTTGAAGAGTGGTAGAACGACTCGATTTTATGCTTATCATCCAATTTCCTTCAAATTTAAAACATAGATCATGTAGTGATTAGTATTAAAAAACGCTTAAGCGTATAAAATACGGATGTACGCCTCAAAAACCTTAAAGCCCTAAAGGAACAGATATTAGAAAAAGAAATGTAAGCCATCAGCGTCGCACTAATACGTGTAAAAGAATCTCCAGCGACCCAAAAAACAAGCTGGAGCTTCTTTACACGTATTAGTGTGACGCTCCGTAAGGCATACATCCGTATTTCATACGCTTAAGCGTTTTTTAATACTAATATCCCTTTTTTTTTCTTGT
>JAHWFP010243343.1:0-27508 GCA_023313725.1 Lithobius niger
AAAATAAACTGGAAATAATGGAACGAAACAAGACTAAATGAGCAAGGTCAAAAATAAAATGGAAACAGTTGAAGGAGACAAGACAAAATGAGCAAGCACAAACATAAAGTGGAAATAGTGGAAGGAGACAAGACAAAATGTGCACGGACAAAAATAAAGTGGAAATAGTGGAAGGGGACAAAAAAATGTGCACAGACAAAAATAAAGTGGAAATGGTGGAATGGGATAAGACTAAATGAGCAAGGGTAAAAATAAAATGGAAATAGTGGAAAGGGACAAGACAAAATGAGCTAGCACAAACATAAAGTGGAAATAGTGGAAGTGGACAAGACAAGATGTGCAAGGACAAAAATAAAGTGGAAATGGTGGAACGGAACAAGATTAAATGAGCAAGGGCAAAAATAAAGTGCGTATAGTGGTAGGGGACAGGACATCCTCAATTATTTTGTAAGTATGGGGGAATCAGGTTTAATGGAGCGTCGACAGCAAGGTCATTAGTGCCAACCTCAGTTAGGTGCAGTGGCCCTGGTTGCCACTGCGCCACACATTATGTCAAGCATAGCACACCATATGCTCCAAATCGCATATCTAAATAATTCCTCCTGGTAAGAAAATAATTATTTGAATTGTAATTTTTTTTTACTGTAAATCGTCCTACATTTGGCGAATTGGTCGTCGAACGATATCAAACTTTGCATATCGCGTAGAAATGTCCACAGAATTGGCCAATCATCTTTAAAATTTCAATTAAACTTGTTCTTATGGCGTGAAAACGGTTGAAACCATCGATTTTCATGTTAAAGTAGCAAAACTTTGTTTTCCCATTCACATCCATTGCAGTAATCTACATAATAATCTACACTAGCTGTACCCCCGGCGTAACATACGCCGGCTAGCTGGTTCCCGCATACCTGACCGTAACACTGTAGTGGGCCCCGGTTTCCCCTATTGTGTGGTGTGAATATCCCCATCTCTCCTCCCTCTTTGAACCCCTGCTGATTTGTATTATGGAAGTAAATGTTTATTTTCAATGGAGGACGTTTCTCTGTTCTGATACCAAGCCCAACAAACCCAACAATGGTAGTGCATGCAGTGATTGTTACTCAACCAACTTTGAAACTCTTCCAAGTCGGCTCTTAAGAGGTATAGCTTTGTTAATGCAATATATCGATTGTTATAGGCCACATCTGTTTGTTTGACATTGTCGGTCGCTCGCCCTCTTTCATTATACACCCTCTTTCATTGTAGTGCATAATAATGATGAATTTGCTTGCCCAACCTGAGCGTATTATATAGATAGATAAGAAGGGGCAGCTTCGAGCCCGCCTTCTAGTGAGCTCATTTATTTTCGCCAACATGAACATGGAAGAATATAATAGAAGTGATCATAGAAAGGAGGGAGGGGGAGTATTAGCGGTGGGATGGGTGATTTGAGTGACAAGATGCGCTGATTGAGTGAGCGAAGTGAACGAAAATCAGCTTTTAACAGCCAGTGTGCGCAACAATTTGAAAAAACTTATTTCGGTGCAACATGGACATGCACATGTGCTACCATACCTAACCAGTATTGCAAACCGTGCATTCAACACCATTCGTGCCCAGCATGGGCTGCAGCTGGTCATAAATATTGTTCGTAGACAGTCGTTGACCATTCAGACCTTTGCACCCTAACCCCCCCCCCCCCCCCCCTTCAGACAACCTATACAACGAACCACTGCCGATTGTTCAACTCCTATGCCCACGCAGGGTCGAAAAGAACCGCATGTTTGTATTCTGACAGGTGAATACTGCTCACAAGCACAGGACGCTTACGCACCATCTGCATGCCGTAGCCTACTCTCAGTTTTTGAATGTAAATTCAACAACAGACCAATTTCGCTTGAAATGTGGCTGGAAGTTTTGCTGTTGATGGTTGGTAAGATAGCCAGTACTGCGTCTTGTCTTGTGTGTGAGCCGAGCATTTGGTCGGTTTTGCCTCGACAATTTGTTCCATTTGACTCTCCCCTCGCGGGTCGCCCGACGCAACCCCCACGCGTTCAAGCAGTTTCACACACGGCTGCTCGACTGGGTTGGGGGTGGGGGGAAGAGAGAAAGCGACGCCCGCTCTTTCTACGGCAAGACGCGGAAACTTGTCTTATTTACGGTCGTGTAAATAAATGTAGCAATTTACGAGGCGAAACAGAGTGGGTGTTCTGGTGCCACCTAGCGGCATCCGCGGTGGAATTTAAAGCGTCGGGGCCACAGTTGCACTGCTGACGGCCATATAACACAAGTGAGCTGGAGCCCCTAACGAGTATACTTGTACTGCAACAGAGAGGCGACTCAGAGAAGGACTGTTTCCGAGCTCTAGAGACGCAAATGTAAGCCTATTTGATGTTATTTATCGACTAGTGTTGAGAGTATACGAGGAAGATGAGGTACCGGAATATCCATACCTTTCATGCAGTATTGAATCAGCGTTGCCTGATAAATGTGATTGTATAGTTGTAATACCGAATATATGACTCTTCTGCTTTTCCTATGGGGGGGGGGGGGGGGGGTAAGATATGTCCACAAAAATTCGAAATCAGCAACAGTTATCTACGACAGCTTTCACAGTTAACGCACTAGGTCACCCATCTTTCGTACGGTAACACACAGTGCCGCAATTAGAGATTGTGCAAAGAGTGCAAGACACCCGCGCCCAGGAGACAAGGTGGCCCAAAAATTCACCAGTTGTGGGCCCAAATAAGACAAAATTCACTACATTTTGGTTGGTGTTGGGAGTCACATTACCCCTAAACTTCTTTACTTGTTGAGATGGGGCCCAAAATTTTGCCCCTGCACCCCTCCAGCTTTGAGAGATGAAGAAATAGTGGCAATGCCATGGTAGCGTCAACTGTCGCTACCAGGGATGAGCCGATCTCTATAAGTATTGGTTAAGGAGAATCGGTGTCGCCTAGTAGTGTCATTATCAGAAAGGATCGATGCCGGTTAGCAGTATAAGTGCAACTCCATTTTTTCAATATTTCACAAAAAATTGACTGATTTTTTTACGTTTATATACACCATTTTAACCGTTTTTTTTTTCTAGAACCTTTGAATGGACCTAATTTCAAATTCCATGATCAACAAAAACCAAATAACGAAGTCATAAACTGAAAGATTTCCGTAAGCAATGTCTTTTCAGTCCCAAACAAGCAAGCCCAATTTTGGACTACTAGCATTCGACCAGTATCGATATCGAATTGGCAAAATTGCATGTATGAGTGCAGTTACATACCTACAATACCGTTCGGTTAAAAGAGGAAAGTCCGGTTTGTTCATGACAATGAGATAAAGAATTCCTGTTCAATGAAAAATAAAATTCTTCCCGTGACTTCTGAACTCTCATTATTGAATGCTCCATTCTGAGTTAGGGGTCGGACGAATATTCGAATATTCGATCTTTAAGAGCATATTCGAATGCGATATCCCATTCGAACAAGCGCCATTAAAAAAAAATTAGGTGAACTTTGCTGAGGTGAATGGATTTTTTTTTCCATTTTTGAGTTTAATCTCGTTTACCCGTGGGCTTTTCGAGGCCCAGTCCTCACAATTCTTTTTTTTTTTCTTTTCTTCCCTTCCCATTTCCTCCCAACTACGGTACAGAAGGAATGGTCCATGCGCTTTGGATTGGGCGCTTTCAAGTGGGGAAAGAGGGATTGCGGATGTGCGCTGCCGTTCTTCCTAAAATATTCAAAAACTAAGGGACTGGTGAAGTCATCAGGATCATTGTAACCAGGAGACGGATTTCTTTTTGTTAGGGGGGGGGGGGGTGACGGCAGAGATGGGCTTAAACAGTAAAAAAAATTTCGTTATGAACGAATATTCTATAAAAATTTTTGTTGGTAATTTTTGAATGCACTTTTTATCTATTCGTCCGACCCTATTTCGCGTTATCACAGCTAAAAATCGGTGACACATCATTGAACCCCTCACTGCCAATTAGTAAATAACGCTTGTCATCTTACCGACACCATCTTTTAGACAGATCAGACAGGTAAGCAGTTCTCATCCTCCCGCCCAAACTTTGTAACGGAGAGCAAGACGCTCTAGGGTGAGAAAAAAAGAGGGGAAAAGTATGTATTTGTACACCCCTCCCCATCCTCAAATAAAATACAACATAAAAAACACCCTAACACATCCAAAATCGGGAGCTGTGTACGTTGGTTAATTTTGCCGTTTGCTGTCGCTGGCTGTCCCTGCTGCAAATAAAAAAAAAATCAACCAACGTCACTGGTAAGTAAAAGTTATTGGTGAGAAACGAGCGGTTATCGATTTTTAACCCGCGGCTGCGATGATTTGCCTGGCGAGAGTATGCAAATATCGGGTGTGCGAATTGAATGCAAATGTGCAAAGCACGAGACATTTGCAAACTCGAGCCAGGACAATCATCGCAAGGTTGGCGATGATTGTCCTGGCCCCCAAAGTTGGCGTGGGTTGGCGTGGGTTTTTAACCCCCAAGGTTGGCGTGGGTTAAAAATCGATAATCGCTCGTTTCTCACCAATAAATAATTTATACCACGGTTGGGACGTCAAGGTAACTCGTATTTAATTAAAACGGTAATCAATCAGTATGCTGATATGAATGAAGGTCATACCTTTTTAGTTTATGGAGGGGGGAGTGGGTGGTAGACGGACAAGTCCTTTGGGACAAGTTTGTGAAGGGAGGGAGGAGTAGGTGGGAAGGAGACAGTCACGTCGTTTAGCCAGATTTCACTCTGGTAAGCTCGCTTATGTTTTCGAAGCTTTTCGGAGGAATGAACTTCGAGGCAGCAGGGATAGAATAACGTTGTGCCGGGACATTCTGGCAAGGTAAGTAATTCATTTAGTGCGTTTTTAGTTTGAGAATTGTTTAAAAAATACGGTAATAGGGTATCGGTATGAATGAAGGTCATTCCATTTTAGTTTGTGGAGGGAAGGGGGGGGGTGGAAGTTCCGCGGAGTGAATAAGCTTAGTTATGGGCCAGACATGAAAGAGTTAGAGCATGGATAGGATTTCATTCGCGACATTCTGGCAAGTTAAGTAATTCCTTTTGTACGTTTTTATTGGTTACTTTTTTCCACGCCTATTTGGTTGTTGGTGTGTGAGGTCGTGTGATCCGGAAGTGTGGTCCGGGAACGGTCGTGCGATCAGGAAGTGTCAAAAGTGTGTGGGTTATCAGCAAAAGTGTGGCGTAACTTGATAACCCACACTTTTTGCGATGACGCACACTTGAGGTCACGATTAACGGGATTTAACTTACGGAAATTTAGCACGGCGTTGAGTCATCATGACGTCACAGCCATGATGTAATCATTATTATTATTATTATACTCACACTTTCTCTGCTTGGAGTTGGTGTACGCTTTGAAAACTGCGCATTTTTTCTATGAATAGAAAGTTTTGTCTTTTAGAAATTTCGTTAAAAGCATAGAAACAAATTCATGGCGTATGTCATGGCCGTTTACAAATACATTATCATTGAGATATCATAAGGCATTTTAAGATTGCACAAAGTACTTTAAATAACAAAATTCAATCGTAATTTTTCAGTTAAAGAATGTCCAGGCCCTAAAAAAATGAATCATTAAGGTGCTATAATTCACATTTCATCTTTACTTACAATACTAGATACTGAAACTCCAACAAATAAGCCGAAAGGTCGAACAGCAAACGAAGCTAGGGACGTCGAGGGGAATGGGGGGGGGGGGGGCTAAAATTTAAATTCGGAGGTGGTAGGAGTCTTAATGGCACATCGACAGCTGGTCATAAGACTTAGTGCCAACCTCAGTAACAGTGTCGTATATCTGTACCTCCCGCAAAAGGAAGAACTCCAGACAGGAGGACAGAATCTTCGCCTTATTTACACGCTGTGTCTCGCGAAGGGTGAAAACGGTTTAGAGGGGTGTAACGAATTTTGCAACCTATTACATTTTACCGACTCGTTTAGTTAGCTTACTAACTGAATTTCCTAAAGCTCTTCCCACATTGTGACAACCAATAATATTATTGTCCTTATTTACACATCGTTCTTATTATACAGCGTCGAGGAGGAGGGTTGCTGCGCCAATTTATGTTTGCTGTGCAAGAGTCGAAGAGAAATAAAACTTAAAGATACATTCCGCCTGCCTTATAACAGCCACGCGCAGATCGCCACCCGCCCCTGTTACCATCGCACTGTTTCGCGAGACTTGGCGTAGTAATACATGGCCAACTTAGATAGTAGCTGTTTTCCTCGTAGCGAGAAACGCAGCTACTATCTCAGTTGGCCTTGAGAGTAGTTGACGAAACAGCGTGAACACACAAATTGTGTGGTCGCAAACCAAAAGATTTTCGTATTTTAACAACATCACACTTTATAATTTTTTACCTAGTATCTTGTAATTTTTCTTCGGTGATCTATTGGCATAAATAATTTTAATTTTTACCGCATTACTCTTTTAGATTTTTGATATCATGGTAATTATTAGAAAACGATTAAAAATTAGTACATGCACGCACACACACAGAGATGAAACGTCATGGTTATTGTAAGCGCGCAAAAGATCACATAATCACAGGATGCTATTAAATTAGTTCTCAATATTCAACAGAAAATTGCGTAGACGCCACATTTTAAAACGGATTTTTAGCAAGGGATTGACTATCGGTAAGTAATTAGAACTTTGGGGCCGTACTTGACGTGGAGGAGCGAGCAAAATGGCGTTGTGAGGAATATACCTTTGATTTAGGCATGTAGTGGCGCATCTAGGTTGGCTGTAGTTATTTAGTGGAACAGCAAGGCCAATACGATTCTTCTGACATCCAGTTCTTGCCAAACGTCAATGTTAACTGAATCATTTTGGCAAAGAGGTGTGAATTAGGTTTTCTAACTAGTTATTAGGCTATACTTGCCAACCGTTTCCCCGATTGACTAAACACTGAGACACATCCCGAACACCTCTGCAAAACGTATCTGTCCGAAAGTGTGAAAGCAGCTGTAATAGCTTGACTTGGTTGGAGGGGTGTCGTCTTGCTAGAGGATTGGCGACAACAGGGAGGTAGTCCAACTGCTCCTAGGACAGCAATTGAAATTTCGCGGGTGATTCCAGAGGTCACCACCACGGTCTGCGTGTTTCGCCTGTCCCCCCGCCCTCCCGGCCCCCTTTCCCCCCCCCCCCCCCCACCGACCCAAACCCCAAGCCACCCCCATTCTCTTTACTTCCAGTCTGTCGCCCAAGCTCTTGCTTGGAGGCGTCTTTCAATTTTCGTTGCTGCAACGGTTTCCTTCCCCTCGCGGGAATCGGTAACCGCCGATATGAATTCTCAATTTCAATTTCGCCCGCGTCTCTTTATTGGTGAGTAAAGCGCGGACGTCGAGGAGGACGCAGGAGGACGGATGGAGGGGACGCCAGCGTCGACTTAAGACAGGGAGAAGGGTAGAGGGTGGGAACGCTGCACGCAGAGAGAAGAGACGCGAGCCAGAATCCCACGGGAAACACGGTCGACTCTCAAATCAAACTCGCGTCGCGTGAAGAAAAAGCCTCTTCTCCCCCTTTCCCCCGCCCCATCTCTTTTTGCCTACCTTCATCTTTCCTTAGCCTTCACAGGCATCGTCTCCTCTAACTCCCCACCCCCCCCCCCGGCCCCGCCCCTGTTACGTTTGCAACGCCGCACAACCTCCATAATTCCACATTGACTCGTTTTTCACTTCGGAAGCGGTGTAAATAAAATAAAAGGGATATTACAGCTGGGCCGTAAATATGAATTTTGACCCTATTCGTCACGGACGGTCGCTTAAATTTATTAAAGGAGTGGTGGCGTAGATAAAAACCCATCCACGAGAGCCATAGTATATCGCATACTTTAATAACGAGATAGTTGAAAGATCCAACTTCGTTATTAACCCTCACAGTCACCAGGCTTTTTACCTCTAAATGCAATTCTGGAAGGGAAGAATTCCGCAAAAAAATTTAGGAAACTTTTTTTCATTTTCCTGTGTGTTCTGCACTGTTTTGATGTTTCCGAGAAAATATTTAGCAAGTAACTTGGGAAGGAAGAATTTATTCCAAGTTACTTCCTACATTTTTTCTCTGAAAATATCAAAAAAGTGCAGAAAACCTAGGAATATGAGAAAATGTTCCTAATTTTTTTCGAAAAACTAAATTATTCCCGGGGCAAAAACTCATACTAATAAAAGAATATTTATCTCTGTTACGCGAAATACAAGAAAAACTGTCACGAATTCTGTGCACAGTTACGTTTGAGACAGAGACCTTGGATTATATATAGCTTTGGTAGGGTCTGCCCACTCAATGCTACTAACAGCGCGAGAAACAGTGCGAGATTTTTGCGAGATACATTGGCAAGTGAGCGACCATTTCTTGTAGCTTGAGCGCACATTACCTTGCACATGGCGTCATTGTCTAGATTCGCGCCATTATTTACTGATTCTTGCATCTCATTGGCTGTTCATTTTGCTTGACCTATTGGATGAATCGACACAAAACTGGACTAAAAAATGAACGAATACTTATTAAGAAAGGTAAGCCGAACCACCCAAAACATTGAAATTGGTTTTGAAGTGCGTTAAGCTGCCAACTTAAAACAGGGGCAGATAATCCTGTTTGGATTTTGTTCTTAAAATATACCAATCAATCAAAGAAGCTGCGTATGCCTAAATCCATTCGACAATGCGGCTGAAAAATACGCAATCTCACACCTTCGTAGGGGATTACTTCTGGAGGAGAAGACGTACGAACGTACAAACAAACAAATCGTATGTTTAGATTGGAGTAGGTGAAATGCTGATGCGCTGAGGAATGTGATGAACGAACTGTTAGCAACAATGCAATTAGTTTGCGTTGAAATAACCACCACAGCGATTTTGTGATGATCTTGGAAACAAACAAATTACATGAAGCATGGATCGACGCCACTGGAGTGAGCGAAGCGAACGATATGGCTGGTCATGTTTTAATTGTTCAGTAACTACGGATACAAACCTATTTACATTGCCTTTTGAACTTTTATGTCAGATTGCCAGAGCGGGGAATTGAACCCACGACCTTGAAACCAAAGGCGTGAGTCCTACCACTGAGCCATACTGACACGGCCTTATCATTAGTTGTTCATGCGTATGTGGTTTTTAATTGCGACCAAGGGAAGCATTAATTTCCAGAAAATTAAACTCCGTTTGCCTTTTTGATGCTTTTGTGGTTCCTCAATCCCTGTCACGAGGGGATTGCACGTCAGTAAAGGTGACGCGTTCGCAACATTCATTTTTCCAAAATAAAGGACTAATGACGTCTGTTGTTTTCCCTAAAATAGCGGTATTCGATTTCCAATGGGATCGCCAGAATCAAAACACGTGCTGAGGAACGCGGCAGCGACCTGTTTTCGTCTTTCTATAGCAGTACAAAATAAATTGCACAATACCCCATAATGAACAAAAGGGGGATAGCGCTCTTTCGCGGACTGGCATTCAGTGGTGGGTATTCAATTTGCAATCATTTTTTCTCCGTTATCGAGTGTAACTCCCGCTCTGTACCCATTCTGCAACCTCCATTCCCCCGCTGCTGTTCATTGGTATCCTCCGCTACCTCTCTTACGCCAATACAAAAATCCACCTCTTTTCCTTGCTTCGCCGCAATTTCCTGTTTTGAAAAATCGAACGTGCCTTTTTTGAGCGCTAGTATATATACATGTATGCGGTTTTCTGCCAGTTTGGGCTGGAATTGTACTTCGCAGGAAATAATTGTTACAAGCGCGCATGTAAAGCATCATGGCGAGACGCGCTCGAACGTTAAAGCAGCAATCGTAAAACCTGTTTGTTGCCGTAGAAGTTGCTGGTTGCACACTTCAATCCGATAGGGTCTTTCAATGATGGTGGTAGGGTATGTATTGCTGACGTTTTTAAAGCTCTACAGCACATGGTGCAGAGATAAAACTCCTTCTAAAACTGGAGTACGGTCAATATTTATCGTTGAGGAAAGGGCTGACTACTGCTTACGTTTTTAAAGCTGTACAGCACAAGGTGTAGAGATGAAACTCCGTCTATACAGCACGGTCAATATTTATCGTTGACGGGAGGACTGCTCTTACGTTTATAAAGGTACACGATGTTGAGATAAAACTTTGTCTAAAACTACAGTCGGTCAGTACTTATCGTTGAGAGGAGGACTGAATATTACGATTTTAAAGGTATACAGCACAAGGTGTAGAGATAAAACTTCGTCGAAACTACAGTACGGTCAATATTTATCGTTGAAGGGGAGGACTCAATATTACTTAGGTTTCTAAAGCTCTGCAGCACAAGGTGTAGCGATAAAACTCCGTCTGAAACCAAAGTGCGGCCAATATTATTATTGAGGGGGAGGGCTGAAGGAGATTTACGAAGGAGGGAGATTCATGCCTTTACGAACATTCCTGTGGGGGAGTGTTATGAATTTAATTTAATTTTTTTAGCGTGGGGGAAGGAGTCAGGGAAAAAATGATCAAAGGTTATTTTAAGCTACTGTTGCCAATTTAAAAAAATATATAAGTCTAGGGCTCAAAATTGAGCCTTTAGTAGACTTAGGTCCCACCCTCCTCGCTGTGCAAACGTTTACGTTCTTAGGTATGTTAGTATCAACTGCTGAATTAGTTCAGGGGATATTTTGTCGAAAATCCTTCGCTTATGGGAGGGGCTTTCCCGTAGTCTAAGTAGAAGTGTTTGAGGAAAGTTTTCAAACAATTCTATGCTTCCAGAATGATAGTTTTTAGGATATGAGAGGGTGGGGGAGGAGTGCTTTCATAGAGTGGTCGTTAACAACAGGTGCAAGTGCTTAATAATCGCAACAGACTCAGTCAATAGAAACCATAGAACATTGTAATTAGATCCTATTTTTTTTCGGTAACGATAAGCAGTTACTTTTTTTCAAGGGAGTAGAACTTGGCAGTCAATGGGTGGCGTTATAGCTCACCACTTTTGTTTGTTTTCCACCTATTAAAAAGGACACTGCTAATCATTACCGAAAATTATGATCCAGGTACATTTGTAACGTCTTACATGTACAGCAATTCGCAACACACGAAGTATCACCCCGTGGTGCACCTTGCCGTTAACATGGCTGCTGCACGCCCTTCCAACTACCGCCTAACACGGGAATTGGACTACCGCCAACAGCCGGGTAGCTAGAGTGCCCAACTGCTTAACCAGCTGTTACCGGATTGCACCAATCAGCCAGTCACATGACGTAAAACCTTGGTGGGAAGCCTTTCATCCAGTGGGTATTAAAAGGCCGACTGGAGCAGGCACCCTCTCCTGGAGTTGGGGGTTCACACTTAGAAGTTTCGACCTCCTGGACTACAATGGTCGGATACGTTGAAACCTTGGTTAATGCCTCATATGTGATACTCTGTGCGTAGTCCCCTAGCTATGCAGTAAGCAATAAATTGGAATTGGGTTCTTATATTCGAATTGTCAATTTCCTGAGAACCTTACGCATTGTTATCTGGTGTCTATCGAGTCTGTTGCGGTTAGTTCTCTGAATGATATTGTAGCGGGAAAGGAGACATAGACAATTTGGAGGCCACATTTTTATTTCTCCAGCGCTTATTCTCCCCTCTTTATTTTTAAATAATGGCAATCCGTGTGTGAAGTACAATAAAACTGAGCCTCATATCATTTGAAACAAACGACTGCTCCTTACGGGACGGAAGGATATGAAATAAAGGGCACGGCATCTCAATGGTTGTTTGCTCCCATATTTTGACAAATGGCGCCTAATTTGCGCTCATAGAAGAAAATCCAGATATTCAGAAGGTGAAAGAATCATCTTAAGGCACGGGGATAGAAAAATACAGGGATTCGAACCGCGAAACCTTCGATAAACATAGGGGCCAGAGATCATGTCCAGATTATGCCAAAATTAATCATATATCCAATGAGGACTGGTAGTCTCTCTTACTACCCTAGCCAGCTCTGGTAGCAGGTACTTTCAAGGGTCCTCTATTCGTCACAATGGCTACAACCGACGCAAACATGGACTCAAGTGTGGGATGGCTCGGTTTTCAACAAACAGGGATGCTAAATATCGCTACTTCAGATCCTTTCACAACCTGAATAGGTTCAGCGTATTCGAGCTAACAAGTTCAATTAGGTGTACCAGACGATGATCATTGACGTTTTAACAGGCAGAGCGCATCGTCTGCCACAAAAAAACGGCAGAGGGGTAAAGGGGGGCGGAGGGAAAGGGGTCTCTTGGTCAAGGTCATTGCGGGAAGCATCTTCTTAGCTTGCAGAGCACGTCTTTTGGCCTGCTGCCATGACAACGGGAGCAGGCATTAGTTTCAATTTAGACAAACCGGCTGAGGCTGTGATTAGGCTAGCGGAAGTGGAGACATCCATCTTAGGGTAATGGGGGTGGAACCCGCAGTTCAAGCTAAGATCTGCACCATGGCCCTTGCGAAGGAAGGGGTGTTAGGATTATTGAAAATTTTCTAGGACGCTGATGGGCATTTTCTGGATCAGTAGATGACGTAATAGAAGGGAGGATGAAAGTGCTTGCGACGATGGACGGAGGGAGACGGGGGGGGGTTGACGCTTAATGTCGCTTCGACAGCTAGGGCGTTAGCACCAACCTCAGTCACAGTGCAGTGGTCCGGGTTGCCACTGCGCACACATTACAAAGATTTTAAATAAACCCCAAATCTAGATTTTGCTATACATCTGTACTTCATGCAAAAATTAAAAATTCCTGGACAGGAGGGCAGACTTATCGCCCTATTGACGCGCCATGTTTCGCGGAAGATGGAAACGGTGTCGAACACCATTTAGATGGTGACAATCAACAAGGAAGTGACGGACCGCAAGTGGCCTTAAAAGGAGGCAAAGAGTAAGGTGATTGTGACCAAAACGAGGTAGATGATTTGGAGGGAGAGGGAGAAAGAACGAGGAACAAGTGACAACCTTATATTTCTGTGGTTGGAGATCAGCGAAGTACCTAAGCATCATTTACTGAGTGTATTCCTGCGGATTGGAACAAGAAGTCCTTCATTACGCATTATACCGACGTTAAAAACCTTATCCCCCCCCTACCCCGTCACCACCGGGGGGGGGGGGTGAATTGAGGTTTAATGCTCGTCGACAGCTAGATCACAATTTTTAACCTCAGTTACGGTGCAGTGGCCACTCCTCCACACATTACAAAGATGGTAATAAAATTCAAATTATTAGTAGTGGGTTACAGCTTACACGGTGAAGGTCTTTTACGCCGTGTTGTCATCGCAGTATGCCGCATGAGCTAGATGATTCATGAGGAGACTGGGTTCGCCGTCACTGATGGATGTGCTGGGGTGCTGAAAGTGTTGAAGGCCCAGCTTTACACTTTCGGTACCTTCCTAAACGACCAAACAGAGCGAAACAAACGCACCACTGTTGGTGACAGTTTGGCCCATTCCTGCTAATATCCGTGTTGATGCGGCTTGATTGACGTCAACATCGTCAGCGATGAATCTGTTTCGTCACTACTGTTACCTCGCGCATGCTCAAACCTCCAACCCAGCAAACCACGTACCTGAGATGGTTCGCAATTTGGTATTGCTCTCGCCTGGTCACATCTATTAGCCAATCCTGGTCAAGTCCATTAACCAGGCCTGGTCGCGGTGAAGGTATATGACGTATCGAATACTCTGCTGAGCTTGTTGAGCTGTGTTGTAGTTTAGGAAGGAACTAAGCGGCTGACGCAACATCACTGCGCACGCGCGACATCAAGTTTGGAGCCAAACTGTCTCTAACAGTGGTGCGTTCTGTTCGCTCTGTTCGGTGCTTTCGGAGGTACTGTTTACGTGCATGCACCCCTGAATGTAACAAAGATGCACATAGAGGTTTTATTTCTTGCAGTAATTTGTCGTCACATATTAAACACCTTTTAAAAAATAAGTAACAGTTTCAACTTCCGTGACTATAACTGTCGTCAAGCAAAAATAAGCCGGCCGAGCCTGTTAGTCGTAGTGAGCCGGAGTATTCATTTAGTTAATGTCATCACGCCAGTGCCAAAATTATTCTCTAAAATTTAGTTACGCTAACCTTACGACGCCCTAGTCGGCGGTTCCCGTAAGAAATGGGAAATTTTCACACCGTTTTCAATCTTTCAAGCCATTTAGAATCCCGAAGTGAACTCTCGTGCACTCAAAATTACCCTAGAAAACAAAAGCTGAATTGTATAACCAATTTTATTCCTGCTAACAGTTCAGGGCAATGAACATCGTGAAAAAAAAAAATCCCAGTAATAAACAAATGGGCTGACCTTAGAAAAAGTTTACCCACGAATATTTTTAAAGAAAATCACGCAATGACTTCATTCCAATTTCACCTTTTAAGGGAGCAATAATAGCGGTCAAAAGCAACAGACATTTCACACTAACTTTACGACCCTGCAAAATACACTAAAATGCGAAAGAATAAAAAACATCTGCCTTGATTGGGACTCGAGCTCAGGACCTTTCATTTACTAACCAGTCTCTTTGAACACCAAAAGTAAGTTGCTTTCGCGCCTAGAATTAACGTCATTTTCACCTGGCAAGGTTATCCCTAGACCGAGAGGGGCACTTTTGCTAGGAAATACCTGGGATCTTTTACATGCCACATTGCCATGCGAACGAGTGCACGAGTAGGGCACGGATGTACAGTTAAAGGGACACACGGCCGGCCTTAGAACATTCCGCCTGCCTTATAACAGCCACGCGCTGATTGCCATCCGCGCATAGAGCATCGCAAAGGTCATCTGAGATAGTAGCTGCATTCCTCGCAGCGATGAATGCAGCTACTGTCTCAATTGGCACTGCGCGTAATAGACGAACCAGCATGAACGCATTAATCGTGTCGTCACAAACCGGAATGATTATCGTATTTTAACATCACAGTTTATAATTTTCTAGGCTCGTGTCTTGTAATTTTGCTTCGGCGATCTTTTGGAATAATTAATTTTAATGTTTACCGCATTAGTATTTTAGATTTTTGACTTCATGGTATTATTATTAGAAAATTAGTAAATGCACACACACAGAGATGAAACGTCATGGTTATTGTAAGCGCGCAAAGCATCATATACGTGCGTCCCGCTGTAAATAAAATTCCCCATTATTCAACAGAAAATTTCGCAGGCGTCACATTTTAAAACGGATTTTCAGCTAGGGATTGACTAACGGTAAGTAAATAAAACTTTTGGGCCGTACTTGATGAGGAGGATCCAGAAAAATGGCGCTTGGAGGAATGTCCTTTTAAGGTTGGCCTGGGGCCAGGATGGAACCCGGGGCCTTCCGGTGTATGTGACAGTCGCGCTAACCATACAGATGCCTTTAGGTCTGCGAGGCATTAGTGAGGCAGTCTGTCGCCTTCAAACCTCCTGCAAGCATTGCTTCTGGATGATGGTTTATCAATTTTCGAATGTGGCTGCTTTTTTGAGTACGGTAAAAAAGATCACTACCACGAGTTAGTACTCTGCATGTAACTGCCCTGGAGCTCGAGTTCGTCATTGACGTTTCTTTTTCGTTCTTTTTTTTTTTTTACTGCGACTCTTTTATGGTCTGCCCTTTTCTGCAGGTCCTCTAAAGCCACTCGTCCACGGTCGTAACGAAGTTGTGACTGATTGCACTGGTCAACAAAACATCCATTGAAAGGATTCTGGACTCGCACACGTGCCGTAGCCTTCGGCTTTGACCTTCTTTTTGCGAGGATCTTGACGTTACGAGGCTCCACTTCAGAGTGTACTACTCGAAACCTTCCTCCAATACAACCCAATCAGTAGCGAAGAGGAATTTTTTTCCCCGTCCGTCGTTGTTTTGACTGTTAGAACCTCTTTCTTGCGAAGTAACGAAGTTTCTCTGTGTACACCAAGACATGCGTAGCTTACATGGTCTCTTCACCCAAAAGTAAAAACAAACTATCTAGCGAGGGCACGCTAGTGTGTCCTCGCAAATCTAACCAACGTTCCCAAAGAAATCGTGTCTACGTCCAATTCACGAAAAACAAACAAAATAAAGGCAAAAACTGGTAAAGAGGCCACCATGTTAAGAAGGCATGGCTCGGCCTCACAAAGGAGTGATATGAACTGAATAAAAAAAAAAAGAATTAAAAAAATTAAAACAGAACCAAAAACTAATAAAGAGGCGACTAAGTTCACAATGGTTCGGCCTCTCAAAGGAGAGTGATATGAAATTAAAATATTAGAAAAATTAGCACTCAAGCTACTGTTGACGTGGCACGTTATTACACATCTGCAGGAGAGTTGAATTGAGTCTAATACACAATTAAAGTGATATCATTTCAAAAACCAAAACTGGTAAAAGGCACCGCCAAGTTACGAATAGTTCGGCCCTTCAAAGGAGTGATATCAACACACCAAAACATTCGCCAAGTTAATCGCACCGAATAATACTTTGGACGTTAAATGAAAACTAGAACATTGCTACCGAAAGTAGCAATGTTCTAGTTTTCATTTAACCTTCGAACTATTAGTCGGTGCGATTAACTTGGCGAATGTTTTGGTGTGTTGATATCACTCCTTTGAAGAGCTGAACCATTCGGAACTTAGCGGGCACTTTTACCAATTTTGGTTTTGATATGATTTCACTTACTGGCTCTTCTACGATTAAAACATGTTGGTCTCAAGGTACCAATCAACAAGCCAGTGTGCTCAAAATTGGGATTGAACAAACTTAAGCATGTGAAGCATGAATGTACAATAACCCAATCTGTGTCAACTTGACTGATGTAACGGCTAATTGGGCAATGGCATATGTGAAAATTATGAATGAGAAAATTTACAGACATAAAATTCTTCTAAAAAAAAAAGTAGAGGTAACGATAAGACCGTGTCACCTTTTGTACATTCACAGTCCTATGAAACTTGTGATATCCACCCAAAATCAAAACTGGTATGAATGGTTAAAAAATGCGTTATGTATTGTTAAAAAAAAGGCACTCAAGCTCGACGCATAAAACGTTAAAAACACGGGTACCTAATATTTCGGAGCAAAATGGTGGTTGGCTCCATTTTCAAAGGTTAAAAATATAAAAATAAAACAAACTCACACACTCAACAACCACCTTACCAGGTCGCCATGTTGAATAAAGTGCTGCAGTGAATCCTGGGAGTTAAGGAAGGTCAAAAATTCGAAGGGGGAGGAAGGTAGTAAGTTAGTATTGCTCAGAGTAGAAAGGCAAAAAGGAATTGCTGGTTCCCTTTTGTTTTTATTTTTATTTATTTTTTTTTTTTTTATTTTTGCTTCCCCTCCTTCCCCCTCTCTCACCTCCTTTGCACTTTCCTTTTTGCCTTTCTACCCTCAGCAATACTAACTTACTACTTTCCTCTCCCTTCGAATTTTTGACCTTCCTTAACTCCCAGGAGTCACTGCAGCACTTTATTCAACATGGCGACCTGGTAAGGTGGTTGTTGAGTGTGTGAGTTTGTTTTATTTTTATGTTTTTAACCTTTGAAAATGGAGCCAACCACCATTTTGCTCCGAAATATTAGGTACCAGTGTTTTTAACGTTTTATGTGTCGAGCTTTGAGTGCCTTTTTTTTTTTTTTTTATCAAAACTGGTATAAGAGAAACAGTCAAATTTCAAAAAAAAGGGCCGGGCTTTGAAAGTAGTGATATCATTCAACCAGGGAAAAGCCGCCACGGTTAATCCTATTAGCCAAATTAATCGCACCGAATAATACTTTGGACTTTAAATGAAAACTTGAAGATTGCTATAGCACCAGTAGCAATGTTCTAGTTTTCATTTACCTTTCGAACTATTAGTCGGTGCGATTAACGTGGCTACAAGGATTTACCTTTATGGCCTTTCCCTGGTTGAATGCTATCACTACTTTCAAAGGCCCCTTTTTAGAAACTTGGTGGCATCTCTTATACCAGTTTTGGCTTTGAGTGGATAATGGATATTACAGCTTTCATAGGACTGTGAATGAACAAAAGGTAACACGGTCTTATCGTCACCTCTACTTTTTTTTTTCTGGAAGAATTTTATGTCTGTACATTTCCTCATTCATAATTTTCACACATGAAGTTGCCCAATTAGCAGTTACATCAGCCAAGTTGACACAGATTGGCTTATTGTACATCAATGTTTCACATGCTTAAGTTTGTTCAATCCCATTTTTAAGCGCACTAGCTTGTTGTTTGATACCTTGAGACCAACTTGTTTTAGCCGTAGAAGAACCAGTAAGTGAGATATTGCCTCAGCAAAGTGTACGTAGTCTCGTTCCTGATGCCCTACGCCCCAATTCCGTTCGATATGTTACCTCAGCGCAAAACTATATAGTATCTCTTTCCTGGTAAAAATATGGTGCTGTTTCTAAACTAGAGGGAAGTGAGGAAAACTGTTTCTTAACTCGAGGCGACTGATCCAAACTCCTCCCACTTTACGTAAGCGTGACGTCATGGAGCTGAGATGTTGGTGAGGAAAACGAGGCAGGTTTTTTTTTTTTCACTTACTGATCCAACATGGCTGCCATCACCAGTAGTAGATGAGATGGTCGTGTTTCTAAACTGTAGAAAGTGAGATATGGAAAATGTCTAAATTTAGAAACAAAATCGATTTAAAAAGCACATTTGTATTATGTTCTCTCTCTGAAAACTGATGTGGTGGCGATTATTGATAATTTTTCTAATCTTGAGAACGACAAGTGGGGCAGTGCTGTTTCTAAACTGATCGGTTTTGGTGACGTTGTGGGGCGCGGCTTAGGGGAATCCATCTCACTCTTTTCTCTAGTTTAGAAACACGCCCTATTCTTGTCTGACTTCGGCCGTATTCATTATTTTTTGTATATTTTTTTTTTAATGTTAACATTTCTATACTAACCATTCAGACTCAACAACCATTTTGCCAATTTGGCAACCTAAAGCGACTTTATTTTTTCAGTGATTCAACGGGGACTTCGAGAGGACCCCCTGCCCGGTGAGGTCTGGCACAATTTGTCCTTTATCCTCCCTCCTCCCCTTTTACAACGGCCCTGAGTTTACAGTCACAGTACAGCATGCCTCACTCTTCCCCCCCCCCCCTATGAAATTACACACTACAGGTCGAAGACGGGCCCGCTTAAGAGACAGTCATGCTAATCATTCACCTCCCCCCCCCCCAAAAAAAAAAATAAAGTATGTACACGATCAGGAGCCAGTTAAAATAGAGAATAGGGCAGTGACACAACGTTGTATTATTGTATACATATAACTCTATGCTGGAGCCAATAACTGGGATAGCTGCAAGGGTAACTGGAGGGGGGAAAGAAGGGCGTCTTACTGAAGACAATGCTATTAAGAGTGGATTTCTTAGGCCTTATAATGCGCGATTTTTGTCGATTTGTTGGCAGTTGCTGACATTTTTAAGCAAGCGGAATCTTTCTTTTCCAATTACAACCTAGCAGCCAAAGGGATTGGAGAAAACAACGGTTTTTTAAGCCTATGAAATCCGCTCTCAAAGCACTGCCTTGACTAGAAGTGCCGTTGTTTAACCCTCCATTTTAATCTAGTGCCCCTTGCAGCTATCTCTCTTGTAGCCAATATGACGTCACATGACGCTGCTCTATTGAGATAACGGGCAGCGGTAGAATTAAGGCAAAAGTTCCGGGTAGGCACGGAGAAAAGCCCCCAAAGAAGAGATTTCCGTGAGCTCTTCCCTACCCCCCCCCCCCAAAAAAAAAATAGCACTGCAACGAGCACAAACATATAAGAGACATTTTTCGGCATGTTAATAACAATATAACACATTTGATATTATTTTGCTTTTTTCAGTTTTGACAGAAGACCCTATTTTAGTCTGAGGACTTAAAAAGTCAGTTGGGGGAGGGGGGAGCGACCTCCCCCCCCCCTCCTTGTCCGTCCATTAAATTCACGGAATCATGGGGTTTAAACATTTGTGGGTACGGAAACATCCGTCCTTGTTCGATCGCGATTTCAATGTAAACCTTCGTGCATAATTCATAACGGCAGTGTGCAAACTAATAATATTTCAGAAATGCACAACCGAAATATTCCGGACTGGTTTGCCGACAAAGGGCCTTACGGCACACTTGTTAGGAATTCCGAACTCCACATTCATAACCGGAATTATTGCCAATCGCCAGAAACGATCCTGGTTATCATTAAACAAGCCGAATGCAAACCGCAACGATTGCGTGTGTTGATCGCACGCTGGAAAGCCTTCAATTACTATTATTAAAACCAGAACTGGGAAAATTAACAAGGTTGAAATTAACAGATGCTGTTAAGATACGTCCTTCCATTCCCTGTTTCCACGCCGAATAGGGATCGTAATCAGTAGCGGGCACACATCCCCGAGAGGGCAGGTGCAACTTTTACTAAAAATGGCGCAGTAACTTTTAGTGGACATTTTTTACTGTGGGCTTTTTCGGGCGCTCTTTTTACCCATGCTTAGCCTCTTTTGACCTTAGCATGCCATTTTTTTGCCCTTTTTAGGCTTTTTTTGGGTCTTTAGGGTTCCTCGCAGGCCTCGCCGCACCACCAAATGTCAGCAACAAACAAACAATTTTTTTTCAAAAAAAAGGGCAATTTCCGAATGGGCAGGGAAAATGCCTCGCTCCCCCGTGCACGCCACTGATCGTAATGTAGAATTAGTCCGTTAATCAACCCACCCTCCATGTTTTAAATTTCCCTTTGAATAGAAGGTGCCGGCCAATAAACTTAGGCCCAAGCAGCAGATGTTAAGTGGAAGGTACCACCGTAAGGATAGTTGTTTTTTGCCGCATGTGGGAGTAAACCGATGTACCCAGAGGAAACCCTGTAAAAATCCAGAAATGTACAGCTGGGACCAAAACACCTATCGAATCTGACGCCCCAGTGCTCGCAGATAGCTCGCAGTGTTCCAAACTTTGCCACGTATAGGGCATTCCCATTCCCTGTTCCACTTTCCTGGTCGCTCTCCATTTGCCTGGCTGAAGCAACAGGCTGGTTCAAATAAGAACGGATGGGACGACTGCACTTGTAGATATCAGTCGACTCTCTACGAGTTAAAACCAAAATATGAAACGCTTGAAAATGCTTGAAAAGAATACGGTGCCGAAAATTCTTTAGTAAAGTCAATTTACATTTTCCTCGTGGGTGTTTTGACTTGTCAGGTGGTGAACTGTTACGAACTTTCCTTTGTCCACTTTCAACAACTCCCGTAGAAGCTGGAAAAGGTGGTGAAAGGTTGTAAAAAGCTTCTTAAAAAAAACGGATAAGGTTGGAGTTTAAGGTTTAATATCGCCAACTTCAGTCACAGTGCAATGGTCCAGGTTGCCACTGCGTCACACATTACAGAAACGTTAAACATGAGCTATGTCTCGCGGAAGATGGAAATAGCGATGAACACCATCAAGATGGTGACAACCATGCAATAAGCAAGTGGCGGACCGTAAAAAGATGAACGGCTTTCTGTATTTAACAGAACGGAGTCCTGGTTTGAGAGCATCCATTCTTAGGTTGACAGACCTCTACCTGTCTATCCATTAAATTCTCTTTAAACTCTACCCAAGAATTGACCTGAAAAACCGAAAAATTGTGCCGTCAACTGCGAATAATTATTAATATAATAATAATGAGGTGTGATTAGAATAAAAAACAAGTGAGTCGGGACAACGGAAGGACCACAGCCACCTACAGTACATCAGGCTTGTAAGTTATTAGTGAATTCTGTGCTTGGAAAGATCAAGCTAACTCATCAAGCTTATGCCAGGTAACAGACAAAGATGGAGAAACAAACGACAATTTAACTACAAGTCTAATAACAACCAATATGAATAAATGTTCCGTGGGGTAATATCTTTTCTTCAGCCAGAAAAAACCTGGTAACTTCGCAAAATTTTGCAAAAGTTGAAAGTGCATTGACCTTCAAGTCGAGTCCAATGACGAAATTAGGCCCAGTTGGCAGAGGTTTTGCATTAGACTAAAAAGGCGGCCCGAGGGAAAACGATGTTTAATTCCGTTTATTCCACATCCTCGAATACAACTTCTTAATGAGACTCAATCTGAGTCTCCTGGCTCAAGTACAAAAGGAAAAAAAGTGCAAAATCATATCGTCTTAACGCAATGAACAAAAACGAGAAAAAGTACAACGCCCTCTACAGGCTTCTACACAAGTAAGTCAAATACGTCTAGCAAATATATATATATATATATATATATATATATAAGTACACCAAGGGTGCCTCAAACATGGCTGAACCTGAGGCTGGATGTCTCTGTGGCTCATGACCTCGTTGGGTCAGTCCCTGATACACAACTTCGTAGAGTTCAATTGGCTGCTTCCAGTAAATTTGCGACATCCAATTTGCCAATCATCAACCTGCAACTGTAAAACAGGTCTGTAAAACGATGTTGTAGGCCATAACCAATGAGTGTTGTTGAGATCCTTTGAAAGATGCGGAGACCACAACGGCCTGACATAATATAGTTGCTCGTCGTAAATCTCATGTTTTCCTCACTGAGCATGCTTACATTGATAACATAGCAGTTAGTCAATAAAAAAAAAAAAACGAGATCACAGGACTGTCAGCTATTTGCGATCCGTAGCAATTTACAGTGTTCCATCGTGTTCTCACATATTTCCAATACAGCACTCATTAGCAACGACCTGATTTTTTTCTGTTGTAAAAGATAAACCAAATAATCTCTTAGAATAGTTACGATGATCTATGCCTGGCTTGCGATTAAAAACAGGTCAATTGATGCCCGTTTTTTTTTAACGATAGCTCTTCGTAATGGTATGTGTTATGCTACGCATTGCGACGTGTTTGTGGTAGTTGCGCTATATGGTAGCATAGATTTACCGTACCAATGCTCATTGTTGTTCCAGTAGAAAAGCTTATCGTATCAACGCCCAATAACGGCAAGGTAGCAAATCTAAATTTTGCAAGCACAACAGTTAAGCTCTTCAACTCACAGCGTATGTCGAGAGGTTTTTTCCCCTTAAGTCCAATGGGACTTAAGTCAATGATGGGATTCAACCTCGCATCCTTTTGTTCGTAGAAGGGTAAATTCGAGTACTAGCTGGTACCTATATTTAAGGACGGCGTGCACCCGTTGGCATGTTCCCATTGGTGGCTTCATTTACCAAGATTGAAGAAGAGCCGCTCACACCCTCCAACCAATTTTCCTTCCTGGTTTAGTTTTACCGACTGGATTCCAAGTATGGGAAGAGTTAATGTAATATACAGTATGTCTCAGAAGTCCTGAACCAGGTAGGCCTATATGGTATAGGCCTATACTACACCCAGAGGAAAGTCCTGGGTTCGAGTCCTGGGTTTACTGCGAGTGAACGCCTATTGTGGAAGACATTTGCTACTCCCATTAGGTGCATATTTTGCTCATTTGCTGATTTGTACACCTTAGGCCTAATATGGTATAGTATAGGGATACACCGAATAGGCCTACACTGTATAGGCCTATACCATATAGGCCTACCTGGTTTAGGACTTCTGAGACATACTATATAATAAAAAAAAATTCCCACAGAGGGTGGGCTGGACTTGGAAGGGTGGTGAGCGACTGATACCAACCCTGAGATGGGTTTGGACAGCTTGGAGGGATAGACAAAATTATGGACGTCGCTTCAGATACCGGGTCAGAGGAAGACCATCCAGCACTTGTCGAGACTGTCTCCTCGATGAAGGAGTTCCAAACCGGAACCATACGACCAGCTAAGAAGTTTTGGAGACATTCCGGGCGTGAACCCTGAGTCGATAGCTTCCATGAATGACTCCAAGTCGATGCCATAGGACTAACATCAAATGAGGGCAAATCCACAGAAAAGAATCCTCGCAAAATTTTATAGGTTAGAATAAGGTCAGATTTCAGTCTACGGAGTTCCAAAAGTTCAAGTCCTGCGAGCTTCACGCGAATATGATGGTACCCATGTAGCCGGCGATCATGTTGGAACTTCTGCAGCTGGACATTGGTTGCTCCGCTTATCATTTTGTCGTCCATTATTTTTCTCTTTTGAATACTGCCATTCAGATTATTGTCCGAATTGGGGGGGGGGGGGCGGTTAACATTTTCAGCAAAAGAAGTGGCCGGCCGCTCCCTAGCTACTTTCCAGGCAGCTTCCTTTCTTTACTCGATTGCAGAAAAACTACTCGTCAGTTATTTCTCATATGGCATTCCCGTCACAGTCCTCGCTCGCTTACGGTATTACTAATGCAGATTGTCGAACTCACACGAAGAAGATATGAATAAGCCGTTAATTTTTTTTATTTAAGCCGTTAAGTCAAAATTACCGTTAATTTTTTACTTCCAAAAATTGGATTGTTTAGTAGGTGCAGTTGATGTGAACTGCAAGCAGACGTTTAAAGGTCAGTATACGCCACAACGTCCGTCTCCATTGCTGACAAAGCAACTCTGCAAAACGGAGAACCATCACCTGTTTGCTTACGAAGCTTTGTCTGCATGCTGACCACTTTATTCGCACCTTCCCCAGGTAAAAGGAATGTAAACGCCAAAATGGAAAACTATATAGGTACGCATTGAATTGGGGTCATTCTTGCCACTAAAAACGTTTTATTGGAATGCTTGTGTCGCTACTGGGTATGTACACTTATTTTTTTTTTTAATTATTCTTTTCAATTTTCGATAGTTGTCGATGGTTGTGTGTACACTGGACAGCCGCCGTCTTTGCCTCACGCGCCAAGAGATACGCGTGGCGCTTATCGTTTTGATTGACTGATGGACAACTCCACGCATCTGTCAAACAGACGAATATGGAATTTTTCGCAACGAGGAAGCACAACACAGGTTCTGCGTTGTGTCCACAGGCTGCATTTGAGACATCGGATGAAGGACGGACGTGACGGACAAAATGGTGTGCTGTGACATGAACTTTAACGAGTAGGATCTCGTTGGCATCAATGGACAATGGTTACAAAACGACTGGGACAGATCACCCGCGTTTACACAAAAAAGAAAACAGTTATGAGTATCTAGATTTACAGTAATGAACGTCCCTATTTGTCAAAAGATGTCTATTTTTTTCGCAGTTAAAAAAAGAACTTGCCATATGCAAGCCATTTTATGCATGCAGCATTTTACGTAGTTTACCAAAAGAAGAGATCCCTCTTTTAGTAAACTACGCAAAATGCTACGTGCATTAAAATGGCTTACATGCCAAGTCGTTTTTTTTCAAAGAGAAGATCCCTGTTTTGGTAAACTACGTAAAATGCTGCATGCTTAAAATGTCTTGCATATACCAAGTTGTTTTTTTTTTCAAAAGAGGCGATCCCTCTTCTGGTATGGTAAACTGCGTCAATTGCTGCATACTTAAAATGTCTTGTGTATGCAAAGTTCTTTTTTTCTTTTCAAATGAGGAGATCCCTCTTTTGGTAAACTACATAAAATGCAACATGCATAAAATGGCTTGCATTTAGCAAGTTCTTTTTTTCAAGTGCGCAAAAAAATGGATATTGTTTTTTTACAAATTGGGCCGTTCATTACCGTGACGCCAGGTCTTCATAACTGTATTCTTTTTGAGTAAACTTGGGTGGTTACGTATGTCCTTAGACACGGATGAGAACCTACTCTTTAAACCATCTGCTTGCTGTTGACGTCAATTGCGCCTACACCTGGCTTCAGTTTAAGACGATTAAAACTGACATTTTACCTCGCGAGTTTCAACTCAAAGACAAAATCCGTCTTCCATTGGCGTGAAATTTCAAAAAGAGGTTTAGATGTCACCTGGTGATTTTGCCACATTCCAACACGCCTTGAGGATAAAGGCGGTTGGGCGGCGAGTGGAGGGAGGGTGTGGGGTATGGGTAGAGGGGGTACTAGCCTATCTAACGTGACTGTTAACGAGACCTGTCAGGAAACGCTTTTGGACGATAATTATGGTGGGGCCAGACGGGGGTACAAGGGAGGGGGGGCCGGGAAGGATTGGGTACGGCGCAGCTGACCGCGAGCGCTGAGAGCCAGGAATGGTCAATGCAACCCCGTGAAATGGTCATTAGCTAGCAGCTTCCATGTTCGTGAAATACAATTTAATTTTAAAGCGAACACCCGTGAAGAAAATCGACCGACCGAGCGACGGGAATGGTATGGAATGGAACCGAACTGTACTGCGGCACAGACGGCGAGCATTAAATTCTGCGGATGTAACGGACCATGTACCAAAATGGATGGATGGTTAGTCGGTGGCAGGCTGGAAAACGTTAACGGAAATGCGAATTGGGAGATGATTCGTTAATTCGGGGCAATGCAAGTAGTTATTTCCACGATAAGCAGATTCGTAAATCTCCCCTTCCCTCCCCTCAATCCCTTTCCCAAGCATGGATAATAGCTGGCTTATTATCCTAATCTCGGTGTATAATGATGACTGTGAAGTTCATCCGAAGCTAAACTTCCGGCCCCGGACACGTGAAATTTTAAGCGTCCAAAAGCTCCGACTGTGGATGTATGTTCCCACACAGTTTGCAGCTATCTCAAGTGGCCATGACCACTATTGTAAACGCCTTGCCTTGTTGGCCACCAGGCGGCTATACCTATTACTGTGCGTATATTATGTATGATGCACTCTGGAAACGGAGTGCATCCTGGTATTAACATACAATGTTATAAAAGAGCCAGCAAGGCCCACCTACCTGGCCTGCCAGTCATTCATAACGTTCGTTTTCTAATAGTTACTTCTGAAGGAAAACCTTCAGGTCTCACTTCACACTGATCCCACACTTGATAGCAAATAAGTATCACAGACATTATTAACCCTTTTCCACTCTAAGGAATCTTTTCTCAACGTCGAATGTGTACGTTGTTCTTTTTTCTGTCTCTTTTTTCAGCCTTTTCAGTTCCTTTTCTGCCCATTCCACCTGTTTTATTCCTTTTTTGGCCATTCAGACAACGCTGCAGCAGACGTAGACACATTAAAGGGGCATTATCTGGAAAAGAGCAGGGGCAATGCCCTCCCTCTCCCCCCCCCCTCCCACTCCGTGCACGCCAGTGGTAACAAGATTCAATCTCGCATCCTCTTGGATCGGAGACCAAGCTCCTAACAACTTAGCTAAATATTCTTTATTGGCTTCACTCGGCTTCCCATGGAACCTTCTGAAACTCGCTTTTCGTTGCTGGGCCTAGTTATTTTCTGTTCTTGCATGGGCGCACGCTTGGCATGGAAGAGATTAAGAGTTTCCCTTTTAGGCTGATGGCGCACAAACCAATGATAAGAAATCGATGTACACAATGGATCAAAAGGTGCTGTCTGCAAGGTAGGATCCCACAACGATGGCCTCGCCATCAAGACAAACAGAGAAAAGAGGTGGGTAAACACAGTCAGTGACGACTGGTGCTGCCTGGTATTATAATGCTCCAGACAATGTACGCTTCACCATCAACTTAAGATGGCACAAGGTTTGGACAGACATGACCAGAGATGACTGTTGCTGGCTGTTTTTATGCGGCGACTGTAACGTAGGCCTCACCATCAACTGATGAGTGGTACCACCTGGTATTATATGGCTCCCACAAAGTAGGCCTCACCATCAACTGAGGACTGGT
>JAHWFP010243394.1:1047-27782 GCA_023313725.1 Lithobius niger
CCCTTCCCGGCTTATGGAAGTGTACATAACACATTGCACCAGGTCTTCTTAATGTCTGACTGATACACCTCGAACAAACAAAAATGTACAAGGGACCCTAAAGCCTAAGTATGAGTGAGGGCACCTATGCTTCAGGTAGGTGAACGTACATACAAATTCTACCCAAGATTGCGTGGCAGAGACGTCTCGTGAAGTATTGCACGTACCCCTTCTAACAACGTGCGGTTAAATCGCCTAGCGATTCCAGCCATAGCTGGTGAGTAGACATTGGTTCGCTGATATCTGATACCCAACCTACATATATAATCACAAAATTCCGTACCTCAGTCCGTGCGAACATTTACAAAGTTGAAGCTAAATTGTCTTTCCCTCCTGGCACGAAAGTCAACAAACGTTTGAAACACATCGCTTCCCTTAGCGCTGGGAAACACCCCTGCATAACGAGAATAATCAAGTAAAGTAAGCACATATCTACAATTACCCAAGGATACCGTGCGACTTGGGCCCCAAACATCCATGTGAAGGAGCTCGAGGGGCTTCTTACTCTGCAAAGCACCAATACCCTTAAAACTGGTCCTAGTCGATTTGGTTACCTTGCAGACCTCACACTGAGGAGAGTTAGGCTTCACTCACTAGTATCCATGTACCACCTTGGAGTTATGGAAATGTATCGGGCCCAATTTACGCTGATGACCGAGCCTCGAGTGTCAGGTTTACACAGAAACCGACTTAATTGGATACAACATCAACACGTACTTTAAAGTCCCCCTTCTGATTCCTATTTAAGCCAAGGGAACTCGTACTCGAACCAGATGAACAAACTACAGCTCCATTCACATGTTTTGGTTTGACCTTAAGAGGCAACAATGCATACACAATAAAACTTGTTTGCGATTCGCAAGAAAAAATTGGGCATAGTGGCCCCGTGCGACCGCATATAGCGGCCAGACCCCAAAGGGCATCAGATTCACCCCCCCACTCAGCCTAAGGACCCAAGGAAGAGAAGACAGTCGAAGGCAAAAGGAGGGGGGAGAGCCCTACTTCAAACCCATAGTACTAACCGTCCAAGTTGCCAAACTCCAGTGAGACCATGTCTTGATGCACACCGCAGGAGCCAACGCAGCTGCCATTCCAGGACCAAAGAAATGTAGAGGCAATAACGATTAATGTAACCATACCCTAACATATCATAAACACATAGGCCTATGGGCAAACGCCCATGGAGACACTTACCATACCATTGGCGACACAATGCTCACCGGCGACATGTGACACCCTTAACGTGACAACTGGCAACAGAACGGCGACAATGTGTCCCGCTGCGTCAGCGTCATAATAGCTACTTACCCTGGTGACAACTGGCTACAGAACGGCGACGATGTGTCCCGCTGCGTCAGCGTCATACAGCTATTTTCCCTGGCGACAACTGGCTACAGAACGGCGACAATGTGTCCCGCTGCGTCAGCGTCATAACAGCTACTTACCCTGGTGACAACTGGCCACAGAACGGCGACGATGTGTCCCGCTGCGTCAGCGTCATACAGCTACTTTTCCTGGTGACAACTGGCTACTGGACGGCGACAATTTGTCCCGCTGCATCAACGTCTAGTAGCTACTGAGTGTCGCCGATGCTGCTACACACGTGTTGCCAGTGGCGACAGCGTGGGTCCGGTTAAAAACCGGCTTCAATTTGCACCCCTCGGCTCAACCAGCATTGCAATTATGTCCAAACGCGGCACTTGCAACTTTTTTTTTTTTTTTTTTTTTTTGCTGGGATAGTCGGACCACGGACAGCGCCCGTGGCCGGCTATTTACCACTCAGTGTAGGAACCGCACCGCTATTTTCCCCACCGGGAGCGGTCGTCCTATTCATCCTCTCAACACTACTGGTTTTCAATTTACCGCCACTGTCGGCCACTCACCTAACGCCCGCCATCGGATTGGCACGGACCTGCCTTGCGGGACGGACACAACTCCACTGGCTTACTCTACAAATCACCATCTGCATGGAAAAAAATGATATTTCAACACGAACAACATCCCGGGGAAGAACGGGAGGCAACGACGCCTCCGTAACCACGAATCACAAAGGCTTCATTCTCGGCCGCCATCTTGCCCTCGACAACGACCGGCCGACCAAAACACACCGCCGGCATGGCCGTATCCGTTAAGCCTACCGTCTACCGACCGTTGCCGTGCTTCGATCCTGTTCCCACCGTGCTGCTTTCCAATAAGCCGCTCGTCGGATCCACTTCTTGACATCGAAGTCCGTTGTTGTAGTCCATAATACGCGTTGGTTAATTCGCGAAGCACACAGTAAAAACTCGCACAACCATCCACGATGGGAGTGCTCGAAAAGTGATGCGGTTGGACTGGTGGGGGCGCTGACGTCGGTAAGGACGTGCAGCGCCGCCTGGCGGCAGTGGAGAAAAGCTTAGGGTGAACGTAAAAAATGGTGTTTTTAGTTCATAAGCGAGCAGTAAATAGCGTAAAAAGGTGGTTTTAGCATAATTACTGAAGGTAAGTATTTGCAGGAAGTAAGAAACTAATACAAAACGCCACAAAAAATAATACGGCATTGTGATAAAAATGCTGTAAAACCAAACTCGTAAAATAAATGTGACACGCAAACTTTTTTCCCTCTAGTTTTGCTCCTGCTCCTTTTAAAAATATTGCATTAAAATCCTTCGTGGGCCATGAACGTCACATGACGTCTTCACCAAACGTTGCTGGGAGACCGCGAACGTCATATGACGTTCACTAAATACATGCGGTACTTTTGTTAAGTCCGTTCACGAATTTTTTCGTAATTTCTATACGCTTAGTGTTACTAACCCTACTACCACAAAAGATTTCATTTTAACACAGTAAATTGCAAATAAAAACGTCCATTACATGATTTTTAACCATTTTGTTAGGCGGATGATGTAGGCGTTTGTACTTTTCACCGGGAAATTATGGCCTAGGTTGGATTATTTGTAGCCAAATCGTGGCACATGAAAGGGAGACGGTTAAATGAAGTCTTACTTCCTGTTCGTGATGTTTCAGCTTATAGTACTACAATATTATTTTTTTGGCTACCGAGCTTATCTACAATGCATTTTTCACAATTTGTTAGTACAAAATGATGACAAGGCAATTGCATCTGTAAAGCCTAACAAAAGGGCTAACGAAATAATTTCCTGCACCGAACCCATGTATTCAAAGCATACATGGTGCACTCCATATCAAAAGGCACTAAGATTAAGATTTACAGTCTTAAGATTTACACACTTGAGCTATAGGACTAACTTTTTTTCCTAGGATGGGGTACAACTCATCAGCTTGGAAAAGGATGCCTTGCCCTCGGGGCCCCCCCCCCCCCCATTCATTCCTTTGAGAAAAAGACCTATCATCCCAATTAGGTAAATGTGCGCTTGGCTAATCCAAGGCAATTGACGAAGAAATATGGAAATCGGATAAATGGTGTGCGTTTCATACCACCCCTGCCCCAGATGAGGACTTTCCTGCAGAGAGGCTTGACCATGCTGGAAAGCCCTCCATTTGGGGTTAACTGTGATCCTAGTAAAATGGGGCCCACAGCAGTAACCCATTGGGCCATTGGTTCTGTGTTTGTGGAATGGGACTGTGGTAAAGTTAAACCAGTTTGCTAGAGCCCCCCCCCCCCCCCCAAAAAAAAAATTCCAGGTCGTGAATATTGACACCAAGTCAACGTTTAGTGTGGAATTCTAGACAACAGGATCATTGGTCTTGTATTCCATGATGGAACTTTTAACGCTGAACATTGCCTAGAAACCATCTTGGGGAAAGAGTCTTCAACCTTCCTGAAGAACTGCCCTTGAATTGAATGTCGTAACGGTTGGCTACGAAGGACCTGTGCCAGAGTCATATGACCTGGTAAGCGCAGCCAAACTCACCCGACACTTGAATGATGGGTTTAGTAGTTTCTTCAAACAATAATGCATTATTACACAATATACGCGACGTTACAGCTGAAGTAATGAAGGTAAAAGACAATAGGAAGGCACTACTATTGTTACAGAAAGAGGGAAACAAAAATGGCTTCGGCTGAAGACTTCAACAGTACAATGCGTCTTAAGCTCTCTAACACAATCGTCTATACTTGGTGAAAGATCGCATAAACGCCGACTTCCTCAATCAAAGCATCACAGTGACCTCGTGATTTAACACACGCTGTGCAGCATAAAAGGGAGCATTAAGAAACGGGAGGAGGCAGTAACCGGACAGAGGAGGCAGTAGCCATACTATGAAAGGGTTGACTACTCCCATATTCTAATGTCGTAACAGTTGGTTACGACGAACTTGTGCCAGCGTCAGATGACCTGGTACGAGAGGCCATACTCGACCCGACACATGAGTGATGGGTTTCATAGTTTCTTCTGCTCTCGGAGATTGGAGGATAATTTAAGCAATGGGAGAAGAAACGACGAAACCCACCACTCAAGTGTCGGGTCGAGTATGGCCTCGCGCACCAGGTCTTTTGACTCTGGCACAAGTCCATCGTAACCAACCATTAGTATACTGGAGTAGTCAAAACAGACTTAAACTACTTGAGTTAAGTACACTAAACTCAGTCGGTGAGTAGATTAACTTTTTTAACATTTTGGTTTGTGCCGTGCCCCCAGTCATGAAACCACTTTACTTGTTACTTTGTGACATTCCCTTTCCAAATGCCATCCAGTCAATCAAATCTCACATGTGACATTTACTATGTACATGGTGTGTTATGCCATTAGCAAAGGAGGAGGGGCGTAATGTGGGAGTAGTCAACCCTTTCTTAGTATGGCTACTGCCTCCTCCCGTCCGGCTACTGTCTCCTCCCGTTTCTTAATGCTCCATTTTATGCTGCACAGTGTGTGTTAAATCACGGAGTCACTGTGATGCTTTGATTCATGAAGTCGGCGTTTATGTGATCTTTCACAAAGTATAGATAATTGTGTTAGAGAGCTTATGACGCAATGTACTGTTGAAGTATTCGGCCGAAGCCATTGTTGTTGTCCCTCTTTCTTTAACAATACTAGTACCTTCGTATTGTCTTTTACCTTCCTTACTTGAGCTGTAACGTTGTATATTGTTTAATAGTGCATTATTGTTTGCCACCTATTTACTGCTACATAGCAGTACTTGTATTGTTGCTGCCGTTGTAGCGACCAATTCCCTAGCTATTGCATGTCCTCTTCCCTCTTCCTTTTCCCACTGTATTCTTCCTCCTGCCGTTAACTGAATGCAGCCGTACGCTGAAGCTAGGCAACTTTATGTTACTCCAAGATGTCCAGCATCTGCTACAACTTAAGTAGGCATTACGTTTGATGCATTTATGACTTGTTCCGTAAGTCAGCTCTAGTGAGGAAGGGAAGGACTGACCATGCAATTACGACCTTTGGTAACACCCCATCATGTAGGAAAAACCCGTTGGACTAAAAGTGAACGTCGCCTCTTCTTGGACCTTTAACACCATCCTGTTCCAGCACCACTCGAAAAATACCCATGAGACCTCTCTCTTTGAGTGTAAGTTGGTCATAACTGATCACGGAATACTTTCGTATGCTTTCGTTGGGTCCAGGATCTCATGCTCTGTCTTCCTTGGAGTTGCCGCTTGTCCCATCGGTTAAATTATCCTCCAGCCTCCGAGGGCAGAAGAAACTACAAAATCCACCACTCAAAGTGTCAGGTCAGGTCGAGTATGGCCTTGCGTACTAGGTCATCTGACTCTGTGCACAAGTTCGTCGTAACCAACGGTTACAACATTGAATGTACGGCGCGCAGACTTGGTTTCAGCAGAATGGTTCTCCACCCCATTCTGAAATAGGTACACGCCATTTGCTAGATGATACAATCCCGGGATGTTGGGTTGGACGTGGTGGTCTAATAGTGTGGACTGCACGCTCGCCTGACCTGACCCGACTGGATTTCTCCCTACGGGGATATATGAAATCCAAGTTGCAAGACATTCCACCTTTGAATATCTGCGATTACAGCAACGCATCCGGCAGTGGAATTCTAGCCAGTCTGCATGCAAGTATTAGGAGACGCCTTGAAGCCTGCATTACGGTAGAAGGCAGTCATTTCAAACATGTTCGCTAAATAAGTACGCCTGAACGAATGTACTTCATGATTGGAAGGAACGAAGGATATGGGATGAAGTTCACATCAACACAATGGTCATTTTAGATCCCTAAGCCAGATTTTTTTTACAGTAAAGGAGGCATATCGATTAATTCAGCTAATTTTTGTCCAGCTGAAAATATTTGAAATTAATTTCAGCCAGCAATGTTTTTGGCTAATGAAAGGCCAATTAGCTTCTTGTATAATTTGTTTACTTCACTTTCTTTGATTTTAATTAACATAAGAGAGCGTACACAAATGAAGTCACACAAATGTTGCTCCTTTTTAAAACTCCGTTCCCCCTCCCCCCCAATCATGTTTTGGCACAACTTTTACAACTTTCCCCATTTCACCACAAAATTACGTCACAAATGTCAGAAACCCCCCCCCCCCCATTACTGATGAAGGAGACAGTTCAAGATAATTCCAAACGGTTACAAAATTAGTCGTATTTGGCCCTAAATATTGAGGACTTATTTTTTATTTGGTTTATCACTCTGTTTGGAAAAATTACTTTTCATAGGGAAAACAAGAATGTTTTGGACGTCACAACTTTAGTGATCCTCCTCCCTCACTATTTTGTCCAAAACGGTCACATATCTGAGAATTCTACCCGCCCCCCCCCGGGTGGGGCTTAGGAGTGGGGAAAAAATTAACTGCAGTCGATTTGGGTTTTTACAAAACCAGCCATACTAACCCGAAAAACATCGCTGCAATTCATACTGTGAAAAGATCGATCCGTTATAAAATAACACTACCAAGTTCGCTAAAATTCACAACTCGGACTCGTGCTTTACTAAAGTAAATAAAGCCATACTAAAGTATGAATAAGAAAACTACCCAATTTTCTTGACAATGTGTTGCCAAAGTGCTCTTGGAAAGTTAGAAAAAGACTAAAATAGTGTAAAATACTTTCGTTTCCATGGCTTTACCCCACACCCCATTGAGGAAGCTTACAGTGCTTTCCTAGATGCCTCAATTGGATTTGTCGGTTCCATCCCAGTACTTTTCTGCCCACGATTTGTGGGGGGGGGGGGGGCAACATCAGCACAGGCTGCATCTCCTGTGGTTGCCACTTAATTACTGCACTGCACTGGTAGAAAACATGACGCCCACTCGGAAAAAATAGCTCTAATATGGATTACTCTTTCTTGTCGTTTCTCATTTTTCAAGTAAGGAAAGACAGCTGAACAAAAAAGTGTCAGAAATTCGAAGTGCATGTAGCTTAAAAAGACGATAATGCGGCATTGAATTGAAAACTTCGGCAAAGTCAAAATGCACGAGCTAACAAATCAACTTCATGTCTGAGAAGGAGGTGTCTGTGACTAGGAGGTTAGAAAGGCAAAACTTTTCCTCACAGAAACCATGAGCAATGTGAAGAGGGGGACAGATTAAACAAATCAGCCAACCAATCCTCTTTCAAAACCTTCAAACAAACAGAAAGAAGGCTTCTCCATCTGGAACTGAAAGGACTGGAAGTAGGATCAGTTTTGTAAACTGGGACAACTGTAGCTTTCTCTCCTGGTTGGGAAATGAATCTTCAGAAATACATTTAGAAATGACACTAGGAAGCAGGGCAGAAAAAGAAGCACAATTCTTGAGCAACAGTCGGTAGCGCAAGTCAAACGTGGCAGAGATAGCAGTTTTAATGGCAAAGAGGTGTTTAAACATCAGCAGCAACAACAAAAAATGGTAATGTAAGGTAAGTATTGCAAACAGAACGTGTTATTTTTTGAAAACTGAATGAAAGTAAGGCATCAAACTCACTCGAATATCCGCATCAGTACTTAGTAAGATTCCAACAACACCCTGAAAATAGTCTGGCATCTTCAAAGTATGTTTGATATTCAGATATACGAAAAGTTTTTTTGCTTTTAGGGGGATTGCAATTGTTACCAGCAAGAAGCAAAAAACAGATAAAGATGCACTGGCTTGAGCCTCAGTACAGTTTTTTAGTTGGATGCAGTTTAAAACGCTAAACAGCTACCCACGAATGATTCTGCTTGTAAAGAAAAAATGAACCAAACCAAACAGCAAAAAACATACATTATAACTTAGTACAGTAAGCCACCTTGATGTACTTATGTTTCATCACAGTGGCGAGACCCAGATTTGAACTGTCAACCCAATCTTTCCCCAGATTACCGACATACCGCCTTTATCATATGACCACTCTTCCACTACCTACTCCATACAGTGGCCAGTGGAGCAGTGGGTATATGGGTAAAAGCATTATGTCAGTGATCTGAGGATGAATTGGGCTGCCAGTTCAAATCCGGGTCACACCACTACAACGGAACCAAAGTGCATCAAGGTGGCTAACTGTACTACGTTATTTCTAGTGTAAGATTTTTGCCGTTTGGCTTACTTTCCTTTCCTTCATATAATTTACAGCATTTTGTCGAAAGTCATGTTTGTTGACTGTTTAACTTCATGAGTGCGCTAAGTGGGGTCTTTGATTTTGCAGTGAAGCACAAGGAAGTTTTTATGTCCGTTCTTCAAGTTACCAAGAATACAGAACAGATTTCGGCAGAAATGTCAGAAATCGTATTCCCAATTAACAGAAGGAAGGATATGAAGGGAAGGACCTGTCAACGAACTGGTTATTTGCGCCCATACTTAAGACAAATCTAGCCTTATTTGGCCAACAATACAGTACACAGCTGTAGAGGAAACCATACTCTCAATAAAGGTGAAATTAGGATGTGACGCTAAAACCCACCTTTTGACACAAACAAAACAAGAGTACTGACATGGTCATTTAGCTCTAAGAAAGGTCTGGGTCAATGCTGATAACGTTATGCGCAGCTTCCATAAAGATAAAGAGATAACCAGCTGGGAATCTCGTGAGTATCGAAGGGGATGTGTTGGCAGAGAGAAAGATTGGATACCACGTCGAAGAAGTTTACGGGTAACTGTGGACCATACGTCTTGTTATCGCCATTAATCCCTCAGAAGCGATCCACAGAATAGATAAACTAACTTTGAGAAACATCCGTGTGGCAGCTTGAATAAAATCTCTCACATTCAGAACTATGGGAACAGGAAAAAGTGTTCCCGATACTGAAACAGGCATGGACAAAAAGTGCCAGCCACCCTTCTATTCTGTAACACTGACAAACTTGGGGGCCTACCTGAAATGAAAGAACTAATACGGAATGCGTCTTATACAAATAGGATCGTTATACAAATATCATCAAGTACAGGATTTCATTGGAAATGGATTCGTCGTTGAGTTAAACTAAAAATTGGTCTGCTCAGTGCTTTTAATTTCACATTTACAGCAAATGGATTTTAGTGGAATAAGGCAAAGCTTGCACGGCTGCGTAAGATCCAATTAGAATTTGGAAGCAGTTGAAATGCAGATTAGTCTGACAGATGAAAGTTGGGAGTTTTAAGTCACCCTCAAGAGTTGTGGTCGGCTGGAATTGGTAATTGAAATTTTCAACTAGCCTACTTTCTGTTTGCTTGGGCAGTCTACATTGACAAAAAAGTGATACGTGTACAATTTTTCACCGACCAAGCCCTTACTTACCGCCATCAGATGAGCATTAGCTTGAGCAGTTTTGCGTAAAAGTTCTGGAGCTGCTGGGTCAGTAGATTTCCAGCGAGTTGTACGCCTGCAAAAAAAAGAGATATGTATGTGTCACAATTTTTAGTAAGGCTGGACCGATGCCAACTTTACCGATACGGTTTTTTTAATTTTGCTGATACCGTTACCAGGAGCCTATAGAAAACAACTAGGAGCGTGTGTGGCTGGTCTATGTTAGAAGTGCTTAATTTAGTACGAAATTCTAACGCCAGAAGGAGCAATAATACTGCGCCTGCGCCAAGTTGTCTAAAATCGAAACTGAAACTGAAACACGTGAAACAGACGTGTGCTACGAAAGCAACGCTTTATTTTATTGTTGGTTAGAGCAACTTACGAACAACTGATTGTCTGTTTGTTTAGTTTTTTTATTATTACTTTGGTATTGTTTACATGTTAAACACTTATTGTTTAAAAACAAAGGACCGAAAATTAACCTTGAGAACATGACGCACACAAGGGCGGATCCAAGGGAGGGGCCGAGGGGGCTGCGGCCCCCTCCAAGACAAATAAATTCGGAAAAACTGCCCTAAATTGTTGGGGGAAAAGTACTAAATTACGACAAAAATGAATGAAAAAGGAGAAAAACCATCTTGCGGCCCCCTCCAAGGATTCTTTCTGGATCCGCCCTTGGACGCACACCTCTCATCTCGTGCAGGTGGCGACCTCTGGTAACAAATTTGTACACCACTGTAGCTGCTCCTGACTTAACACTGTAGTGGAAGTTACCGAGACACGCTCCTAGTTGTTTTCTATAGGCTCCTGCCGTTACTGATATTTCCAAAATTGAAGCTCAATTTTTTTGTATCAACTATCGTAATAGAGTGCATTTTTCTTCAAAAGTCCAATGATTAAAATGAATTTAAAATGGTAATGAACAGTTAAAAGATAGCTAGGGAGATATTTCATGATTTCCTGAGCAAAGCGCTGCAAACCGTATGTCGTTATTGTGAACGGATGCAGAGTTATCGATATTTCAGCAAAAGTTGCCGATAGCAATCCAAATACCCCAAATATACAGAATCGGTATCGTTGCAGATTATTTTTTCGTTCTTTTCTAGTATTTACTCGTTTTACATGTTTTTTGGTATTTGACTATTAATATCTTGTTTTATGTAGCTTGAGTTATGGACCAATTTACGCAGCCAACAAATAAATAACTATACGTAAAAATTAATACTCCGAAAATAAGTCGTTACATTGATTGCTGCAAGGCTTGCTAATTTAGCAAATAATAACAGGATTTTTTATCACAAGTAAATAAAAAACATACAAAATATAGGTTACCTGGTCCTTGAACACCTACTTGTCAGTATATCAAACTCTACTCAGCATGCATACTACACTAGTCCTTGCCGTGACTGTTTAACCCTCCCAGGATAATATGCTAAAAGTTGGGAAATAGGTGATGCGTTGCGCACACTTCATGTTGCCGGGGGGGGAAGGTTTGGATGAGACAGTACATCATAGATTTTAGGATGTGCGCAGGGGGAATGTTAGCACGAAAAATAATTCCCACGTCACATTTTCCAGACTAAAAGCAAGGGTTGATGTGCAGCATCACTCGTGTAGAATGTGTGTGCGCATGCAAGTGGTAATTCAACAGCAACTGACTAAGAGAAAAGGAGCCACAACATTTTAGAATGTTATTAAAGTCAGCCGTCTTTAGATGGGCTGTAGGTTAATTTATCTTCGCGTGCAATAATAACTGGAAGAAGTATGCTACTAAAGTGCATGACGTAAAGTGGAGCGAATTTACAAATAGGTTTCTAGTGTACTTCCGACCAATAACCAACAGACCAACAGGTAGCCTACTATTGTTGTACTGTACAGCTCTATTTAAAGTAGCAGAGTTTTTTAATATTTTTTTGCAGCAAGATGCAGGCAACAAGACGGCAAAGTGCCTACAGGAAAATTCTGAAATTCCCAAATGTTGAAACTGATCCCTTTGAATCGAAGCAAATTAATTATTAGCTTGCCTCCGATCCTCCTTTTCTTTCTTGAGCGATAGTTTTAGTTGTTCCAGACGTTTCTCCATCTTTTGACTCTCCATTTCCAACCGTTTTGTTGAAGCGTTCATTTTCCCCTGAAACAGAAATTTGTTTGACGTGACATAGGCTATAATAAAAAAAAAATGGTAATTTCAAAAAGCAAAATCTCTAATGAAGCGAGTGTACCTTTCTTTAGTCTTCTCATGTCTCTATTCATCTTTTCGTAACTTGTTTAACTTCTGTACAAACTTATTGTTTTCGCAAAAGCATTGTATAATGCATGATGGTTGGTATATTTAGGTCAGCGTAATTACAATTAGTTAAGTATAGGAGATGGGGGTGGGGGGCATTCAAGTTGGCAGTTAAATCCAAGTGAGCTAAGCTGGATTCTGAAGCTAAATATACAATTCAAATATATATTTATTTAGTGCTAGCTGCTTTGTGAACAGAAACCACGTTGGATTTGTATCATTTCCATTTTTTTAATCCCATGAAGGCAGATTTAGGTGATGTGAACCCAACTCTAGCGTCAATGATAAATCATAAAATTACTCTTTAGTCTGAAGTTTGTCCTTTACTGTTTATAATGAAATTACGCACCCAGAAGATACCCGACATTTTTTCAGCCGGTGCCAGTACCAAGCTTAGTACCCTGGAACTTCAAGGTGATATCTGACAAGTATTGTCCTAACACCCGATTTTTAAGTAATAATAAGAAATATTTTTTGAAAAATTTGTTTTGTTGAACATTTAAATATACATATTGATTTTCCTCCCCCGATTTTAAGCTTAACATATTTGTTTCCCACATATTTGTAAAAAGTCTTTTTTTATTTTTTAACATAAACAGTCTTCTAAAATTTTAATATAACATGCTATCTAAGTAAAAATGGAAATATATAAACAAACAGTTGCAGCATCAAACAAATGCAAAGTTGGCTCCACTTTTGTGCATTGTTTCCTTTCTTTCTGACATAACCATTGATCAAAAACAGTCCTTGTTCCTTGGTATTAGAGTTTCAAATTATAGTTCGTTTTTATTCGTGTACCTTCACGGCCGTAAGTATGGGGATCCAAGCGCTGTTTTTTCTTCTAAACAGGGATGCCGTTTTTTCCTCAGTTAATTGTTTCCTATTCCAATTTTACCATTGTTGATCTTGAACTGATTGTTGCACTGCTTTAGGCCTAACATCACAAAGACTAAATTAACTATTGTCATAATTTTAGTTCCTTCTTATCAAAACAATACCATTGTTTAGAACCTTGAAGAGCAACTAGGTTTGCAGGAAAAAATATATATATAAATGGGGAGGGGGGATGGGCGAGTGGCATTGGCCACCGTTTTGCTTGTAGGCTAGAGTTGTTACTGAGGATGATTGTTAACTGAACAAGACTTTGCTTCCGATTATTACTATTATTCTGGCACTAACTTCTGGCATTAAGGGCGCGCTTTATGCAACGACTCGCATTTGCATTCTCGCAGCTGAAATTTACTCGCGATGGCAAAGGTGTCGTTACCATGGTAACAACGCTGCCTGGATTAGCTAAATCCGACATCGTTTGAACAAATGCTTGCAGTCTTATAATTGAGCTGGCAGAGCTAAAAACGCCACCATGTTGGAATTTCAGATAATTTCTAGCTGCGAGAATGCAACGGCAAGTCGGTGCGTAAACATGCCCTTACACCTTCATGCTATGCTGCTCTACCATTCTCAAACCACATCTTATTGACATAAAATTGCCACATAGGCTATGCTTTGCATCATCTATCTACATGCACATATAACACCTGGAACGGAAGAGGGGGGGAGGGTAGGCAGATGAGTTTCACCCACTTTAAAATGTAAAATTTTGGTTGTCGCTTGGATTTTGTCCCCCCCCCCTTCAACTTAAGAATAATCATTGCTCGCAGTGCAGTAAATTGGTAGTTTTTGTCGTTTCAATGCCTTTCCGCACCCTATAACACGCTGGCTGTGGAAAGGAGTGCAACACCGATTGCACATGTAAAAAACAAAGCGTACTAAACTGTGCAATTTTCCACGTCAACATCACTTCAAAACATGGGCAGCACATGCATTTGCCTAGGTATAAACACGGTATGCTTTGCTACGTGTGAGATCCAACAGGTGTCAAGCTATGTTGTGAAACGCTTTTCAGGCTCCCAAAACAAAAACAAGTATGGTGATAAGCCAGGGGATTGGGGGGGGGGGGGGGGGGAGAGAGACGAGATGAAGTAGCGAGAATGATCAAGAGGATACAGAGTCAAGTAGTGTGGTCATAACCAGCGTTCAGGAAAAGTGCTCACAAAAAAGGTGGCCAGTGACGCACTCATATTATTAAGCATTAAATCAAACCGTGACCGAGACGTGGCCATAGTCTCGAGGTTATGGTGGCAGATAAGGTATGGAATGAAATTGGTACGGTAAGGTGTGAAATTGGTATAGGCAAAAATTTAAAGGAGCTCAGTATAAAGGGTTTTGCATAGAGTAGTGACAACAACGCCGTATTATTATACATAACTCTATACTAGAGCCAGTCATTGTGCTAGCTGCAAGGGGCACCAGACAAACATGGTGGCAAAACGAACGGCATCTTTTACTGCCAATGCTATGAGAGCAGATTGCTTAGGTCTAAAATGCATAATTTTTTTTTTATTTGTTGTCAGTTGCTGCAACATTCAGCAAGTGGAATCTTTTCTCTTCCAATTTACAACCTTAATATAAGTTTTGCAGTGTACGGGATTGTGCAAAACAATGTTTTATAGTCCCCAAGAATTCCACTCTCACAGCATCAACTTGACTAAGATGCCGTTGTTTTTTACCTCCAGTGTCCCTTGCAGCTAATCATGACTGGCTCAAGATGCTTGCCTTGCAGCCAATATGGTGTAATTGTCGCTGCTGCATAAGGCCGCTAAAAATTAATTACATGGTTCTCGGGAGTCGTACTGAAAAAAAATTGATGCGATCGGGTGGTGTTTTTTTTTTTGCGTTTTATTCGTGAATTTTTCAGATGTGGGCGATGGAGTTTTTTTTTACCAAACAAAACAAAAGCAGCAGTTTACATTTTGTTGTGAATGCTACGATCAGTGTGCAAAAGTTACAAATTTGATAAAAGTCCTTCTTTAGATCCAAGTTTTTAGTTGTGACTTGCCTCTGAACGACCCTTAGATTCGTTTATAGGCGATCATGTGAATGGAGCAAAGAGCTGATGTGGTCATATGCTCCAGGTAATGTTTGGTGATAGTGCATGCATGATCAGTACGGTACTTTTTTTTTAAACAATGTCATAAAAAACGTTTCATGCGCCAAGATAAAACCCATGCGTGCGCTCCGAAGAACCACTTAATTAACTTTTAGTAGCCTAACGTAGAAAGGTTTGGCATAAGCCAGTTGGAGCCTTCTATATACTTATTTCTTTTAAAGAAGGGGAATAAGATGCTAACAACTGGGGGGGGGGGGGGGGGACACAATAATGGGGGAGTGCGGGGCGGGGGTTGCAGGGGGTTGGGAACAGGAGGTTATTTTAAGTCATGCTACCCAGTATAGTATTTCGCTCGCGCATGCGCAGATGATCTGTGCGGGGACAGCTTGTTCGGAATTAATCCCAGAAGTAAAGTGTGTATGGGGCCTTCCATTACGTCACACTTTTCAGCCATTTTGAAACACCCTCCCAACCCTTAGTCACAAATGTCACTAAAACACGCCCCCTAATAATTGTGTCAACATTCTGCAAACACCCGCCCCCCCCCCCCCCATGTAATACTTCCAAGTACTTTACGTCTGCTTATTCCTTTAATCATTTGTTCACATCACATAGCCGACATATAACTTGGATCGATAACAAATGATGACAATCAGGAAGCTTAATGCAACGGGAGGAGACCTTCATCGAGCCATACGAAGGTCTCCACACATGCAACAGACACAGTGGATCACGTTGTGAGAGGAGCCTTGCAGGGAAGATTTGTGTTTAACAGACAAACCTGCCTCCCAACAATTTTTTGAATTAAACATTTTAATAACCTACGCCAAAAATTTAAGTTGATGTGAACGCCTAAATGTTACGCAAGCCTGCGACGTCATATTTTGGAAATAAATCACCCCCCCCCCCTCCCCAATGACGTAACATGCAGACGACCCCCTATAGGAATTAAATCTGAATTTTAGCCGAATTTTTATTAAGACTTCTGTATGGGAAGGGGCAGCGGTGGAAGCACACGCGTTAGAATACGGATTCGGCGTGTTTTGATCAGAAATTATATCCCATGATGCGTGATTATCGGCTGTCAGATAGGAATTGCACGTCAACTACCAACTACGATTGTGGTTCCTTCTGTCGCTTTGAGCCTTCAAAAGCTCTAAGCTAATTTACTCGTATTTCACAAAGGCAACGCCTATGATTACATCAATAATTAGCGGCTGATCATGCCACAAGTTTCATATTCGGTTCTCTATCAGTCCCCCATACACGCCTTTTTTTTCTCATCATGCTGACGATGTCAATGATCACAACAACGTAGCTTAAGCGTTACGTTTGTCTTTCACCGAGTAATCTGTTTGAAATGATTCCAATCAAGATTATTACCTTTCAAAATACCGTTCCTTATCTTCTTAACGAAACTTGGGAGCAGATCTGAACAACTTGTTTACATTGACGACGCACACGTGACCGACAGAAAATGAGGTCGGCCATGATATTAGTTAGAAAGACTAAAATCGAATATCGCAAAATGTTCTACCCTGTAGATTGTTATAAGTTTGATTTTCAAATGAAATATTCTAAAATAAACCTGAAGTGATATTTTATTCACACATATAAACCTTCAAAAGCATCAAATTTCGGTACATCGTAAAGGATTTGAGTATTGCTAAAAATAGATCTCTAGCTTCCGCCACAACGAAATGGTGGAACGGTTTAGCCGGAACTCATTTTTAAATACAAAATTCACAAGAACGTAACGACAGCTATAAATGATTTAGTCTTAAGTTTTCAATCTTTTATAATTAAATCTCTGATATATTTTTTTGCTTCATTTTTTCTTTATGTAGACGCGAGGTTGCGGCTCGCGAATGCTATCGATTAAAATTGAACGAGTGAAAGAGTTGTCTTTAACGTGCTGCCATCTGTCGATAAATTGGTTAAACTTTCCCCGGACTGTGCAGTGCAGTGTTCCATCCGCGTCCAAGGGGTCGCGGCCTACTGGAGGTGTACCTTGTTCATGAAAACGTTCAAAGTTAAAAACAAATAGTTCGTAATAAAAAAAAGACACTGTACCGTGCATGTTTATGAACGAAACATTAAGATAAATTTTAAAATTTTGACTGTAACGTTGTAATAGTGGAACGCCGTCACTTATCTCTTGCAGTTTTACGCTGATCTAAATAAGGCCACGTTTAGGCAACCACTCGCTTTTGCATTCTCGCTGCTAGAAGCTAGAAATCACCTCAAATTCCAACATGGCGGTTTTATGTCGTGCCGCCTCGCAACGAAAACAGCAAATGACGGAGTTCAGAAGCGTTTAGGAAAATTGTTTCGTCATGAGGAATTCTTTATATTATTGGCACGGATTATTAGACTGCAAGTATTTACTCAAACGATGTCGGATTTAGCTAATCCATTTAGCGTTGTTACCTGTAGCTTTTTGACGCGCACCTAGCGTTAGCCATGGCGCCAGAAGGAGAGAGGGTCAATTTTGCTAGGTAAATCCTATCGGAAATCCTAGGTTCTTTTACATGCCACAATAGACATGAGCACGAGACATCACAGGGCCCTTCTCTGCCCGAAAATGCCAGGGGTGGCTGAGACCGGATTCGAACCCGGGACCTCTGGCACTGGAGACGGTCATGCTAACCATCAGGCCACCTTGCCCATGTTACCATGGCAATGTCACCTTTGCCATCGAGATTGAGTTCTAGCTGCGAGAATGTAAAGGCGAGTCGCTGCATAAACGCGCCCTAACACAACGCATTTCAAATTTAAAAAGATTCTGTCCAATTTTGGTTTCGGCCACTAAATCCGAAAAATGAGTCATCAACGGGCATTAAAATTCCTGGCTTTTCGTCTCGCATTATAGTGACGCGCGACGCGAAGTAGAGCAAAGTTGCTTCTCTTTTCTCTGATAATTTTATATTACTATTATTGTTATTTTTTTTTCTACAATGCACCCAAACTTTGCATTTGTTGCATAAGTTGACATTTGTAATTCTTGCGTGTTTTAGTTAATTTTTATTATGGTAGCCAACACGCCACACGCGAGCATTAGTTCTTGTGGGGTGAGGGCACATACGGAGTTTTGTACCATTCAGTAAACCAATTCAATTACAGACTAGCGCTACTAGCGCTCACCAGTTTATAATTATTATTTTCTTTGCTGTTTATCTGTCTGTTTGTATCTACGATAAGTTTTGAGACCATTACCCGAGTCATTTCAAATTTTCCGCATGTCTTTTGTTCCCTATTTGTGCATTTAAGTTCGTGAAATCAATTAAATCATTGGGTATTGAAACGTCTTCCAGAGTTTTGACTGTGAAATATGAGAAATTAATCTGAAATTATTGCGCAACAACTAACAGACGCGGAAAACACATAAAACTACGTCAAAAAGCACGCACATGTCTTTCAATTAACCTATGAGGACCGACCGTTGATTGCCCGTCAACAAGACCTTGCGTCCTACACGAGTTTTTTTTATTCTTTATTTCTTTATTTATTTAATTTTGTGTGTGGGGGGGAGGGGGAGGTAAATGTAGTATTGTAAGTTGAATCAAGCAATTAATTTGCGGCGCAGTGAGAATTGGTAAAAAGAAGCCTCCTGACAGGCAAATGAAAAGGCCACAAGTTCATATAATGCGAATTTGTAAAATTTTCGGCAAATTTATTGTTGACTTGTTCACCTAGACAAATAAACCAACAAAAATCATGAGTACAGCCATGTTAAAACAACCTGTGCAACCTTAAAAAGACATATACTTACTAATTGACCCCCCCCCCCCCAACCCTACAAAAACCATCCAACAACTTGGACGCTTTAAAACCAGTCCACCACATTGGAATGACGTCATTACTCCACGAATATTTACAAAATATTTCCAGGTAACGACTGAAAAAAGTTGTGCCATTTCTCCATTTGGTTAAAATTTTTTACAGTGTTCATTGCTCTGCTTTGATTTACTGTTATGGTGTATGCCTCCAATAATAGTCGAATTTTTTCAACAGGTTCACTATATATAGGTTCACATGTTGCACAGGTTGTTTTAACATGTCTCTACTCATGATTTTTGTTGGTTTATTTGTCTAGGTGCACAAGACAACAATAAATTTGCCGAAAATTTTACTAATTCGCATTATATGAACTTGTGGCCATTCATTTGCCTGTCAGGAGGCTTCTTTTTACCAATAGTACTGTAAATTCGTGGTACCTGATTTTAAACTTAAGAAAATTACTTTTTCCTCTGTAGCAGTAACGATTAATTTCTGCCTCTTAAAGGCGCCAGTTCACTATTTCGAAAGCGTTGCCTACTAAACACAGCATTCACGTTCCAGATTCTCCGTCTTTCAATAGGCTGATGTAGGTCACGTGATCTCGTTTTAGTTATGAAAATTCGCGGCGCGCTGCGAAATGTTGTTCCTTTTTTAATTTACCGCTATTTTCTTTATATTGCTCGAAGGTTCTACGGTGCTGCATCTAGGTGGTGAAAAGGCGCATTTAATTCCTCCATGTAGATGGAGATACCAATATTTTCATGCTGTAACAAATCCCATTATTAGCCGTTAATTCTTCACCAGGGCAAGCCAATCCTCGGGACGGTTGTAATGAACGTGTGGTTTTGTCTGTCATGTGTATGTCCACGCGTCACCAAAGTAAGTTTCTTTAATCAGAATTTTGCGTACACTAGCTTAACAAACGCTGATTTTCGTTCGCTTCGTTCACTCAAGTCAGTGCTTCCCTCTTGTCACTGTAAAACCTTCTTCTCCCTTGCCTTCTTGCCTGCAATGACAGTGCGGTGTCGCCGAATATCTATAACAGGCACTGTGAAGTGAACCACTGCTTATTTCCAGTTTAGCGTCGCCAAGCTTTTCTTGAGGATAGCCTACTTATTGTTCTTCACATCCTGACTCATACCTCGCGCCCCAAAAGATCTGTACCTCTCTTAAAGCAACATACCGCCTGCCTTATAACCTTCCGCCTGCCTCACAACACCCACACGACGATCACATCCACGTATTTACCACAGCTAAGGTCAACTGAGACGGTAGCTTCGTTCCTCGCAACGAAAACGTAGCTACTGTCTCAGTTGGCATTGCGCCTAATTAGTCCAGCCACCGTGAACCCATTGATTGTGTCGTCAAAAACCGGAATGATTCTGGTATTTTAAAATCACAATTTATAATTTTCTAGACTAGTGTCTTATAATTTTGCTTTGGCGATCTATTGGAATAAATAATTTTAATTTTTACTACATTAGCCTTCTAGATTTTTAATCTCATAGTAATTACTAGCAAACGATTAAAATTAATACTGCGCACACACATTAAAACTTCAAAGTCATTGTAGGTGCGCGATGCATCATATATGTTCGGGACGAACGTAATAAAGTTAGTAATATTCAACAGAAAATCTCCTAGACGCCACATTTTAAAACGGATTTTTAGCAAGGGAAAGACTAACGGTAAGTAAATAGACCTTTGGGGCCGTACTTGATGAGTAGGATCGAGAAAAATGGCGCTGGGAGGTATATCCCTTTAATACAGATGTCGACGGATTTTATCCCTATTTGTTTATTAGTGTCATCCCAGACTTTCGCTTTCCGTGCGTTTTAAACTTTAAGATACATGGGGAAATCCGGAAAGTTTTATTTTGTTGGTTGATAATGCGCTTGCATGTTTCTCGTGTTAAAATGGTCATGTGTATGTCCATGCTTAAGTAAGTCACGTCAATTAGAATTTTGCGCATACTGGCTAACAAACACTAATTTTCGTCCGCTTAGCTCACTCAATCAGCGCATCTCCCTTAACCTTCTAAAACCACCTTCCTCTTGCTTTCTTGCCTGTAATGACAGTGTGCTGTTACCGAATTCCTATAACAGACACTGTGAACAACTGCTTATTTTCAGTTTGGCGTCGGTCCGCTTTACTTGAGGAAAGTACTTATTGTTCTTCACATACTAATGGAATCATATCTCATGCCCCTAAAAACCTGCACCAGTCTTAATAAGGTTTAGACATTTACGGATTTTGTTACTATTCGTTTATTAGTTTCGTCTCATACCCCCTTTTCCTGTTGTTTTAAACTGCAAGATACATGGGGAAACCCGGAAAATGCAATTGTTTGCTTCTCATGTTAAAATTTTCGTGTGTACAGCAGTGGTGCCCAGAGGGGGAAGAGGGGGGGGGGAGGGCAGTGGGGAGCAACTCCTCACTGGCATTTTAGGGGGGGGGTTATCGATGTATTTATTATGTAACAACAACACCACCACCAGCGCCACCACAACACAGCATAACCCGTCAACAGTCAACACAACACACAAATTTAAAAAAATACTAAAAAAAATGTTATAGTTCATAATTTCATGAATTTTACACACGGTTGATTATTGATTAAAACGAAACAGAACAGTAGATTATATTGCAGCACCCGGCTGTTATGACGGGATGGAAATAACGCGTGTGAAAATAACATTGCCAAAAGTGTGTATGTGTGCGTGTTGGGGGATGGTGGGGGGGGGGGGGGTGACACCCTAACCACTATTCCAAGTTGGTAATGTAGGAGTGCCATTTTTAAACTGGTGGTAGGGAGCAGTTGACCTTAGAAGGGGGGGGGGGGAAGTAACTCCTCACTGGACCAGGAGGAGGGGGGAGGCACCACTGCCGTACAGAAGGGCAGAATATCAAACAAAACGGCTAAGTCAATTTTCAACTTTGCCAACTACGCAAATTTACGATTTTCGCAAAGTTAATAGTTATTACGACTTCAATAACTCGGCGGAGTTACAGTTTTATGCAGATTTTGTTTATATTTTCTACATTATCTCTAAACTTTTTAAGTCATGGTGGTGATGGGACAGCAAACAAAACGGCCAAGTCAATTTTCAATTTTACCAACTACGCACATTTTTGCAGAGCTCTTCTCTTATCCCGCTGGTACATCCCAGCTCTGAGCTCGCATATTTCTTCTCAGTCGCGTGGATGTGAGGAGAGCGGCTGGGAAGCAACCAAAAATTATCAGGGGCAGCGTTTCAGTTACTGGTATGCTACGCAGAAGTGTTGCGAAAACTAATGAAAAAAACTCATCTTAGACTTTACTTTAGAACTGACCAAATGATGATAATAACTACCCAGTATTCATGGAAACGGGAATTTGCAGTGAAAATTTATCCGAGTTTGCCAATTAGACACAAAGGTGATGACATGATACTTTTAGGCAGTGGACAAGAGCAAAGTTTGCCAACTGTTAAGTCTTCTTGGACGGTTGGGTGTGAAGCCCCCTCCTTCTTCCCCCCCCCCTCCCCCTCGCTACGGCTGTGTGCACCGTAGCAAAGACTTAATACGTGCACGAAGAATGAAAAAAAACGTTACTTTTAATTGTAGCGATCAGGGACGTAGGTACAGAGGAGGTGGGAGGGGGGGGGGAGAGGAGGGGGCATTTTCCCAGGTTGGCAAATTCGTAAAAAAGAACCTAGCACCCGAGGTTACGATAAGACAGCTAAAGGCTCCTGGCTGCTCTATCGAGAGAGGCGACTTGCTGTCCTAAGCAATTGCCGTCTTAACAGCATTGCAGAGAAGTTTTAATTAGTTTTTCGGGTTGCTTTTGGACATTCGGCACTGCGCTTCAAGAACTCTAAAATAGGAACAACTTTCACTAAAATAGAAACGATTCATTGAAGACATCGTCTTGTGTTGGTAGATTTACATTCATTAGTGCAGGACCCATGACCAAACGGGTTTTTTCTACCCCAAATTACTAACAAACTGACTGTAACCATGTATATATACCAGGAGTACTGAAGTTTCGTAGGAACGGAGTAACGAAATTTGATTTTTAGAGTGTACGTTGACAGAACGCTGACAGAACGTTGACAGAATGCTCAAAATAAAAATTCGACCAGTGCGGAGACTCGAACCAGCAACAGAATCACGTTATATCTCTGCACAGAGGATTGTCGTCCCGTCGTCCTTCGCACGCGCGCGTCAAAGGAATACACTCTATACATATAACCAGCCTGAAGTCTTATCGTAGAACAATTTGTGTGTTATTAAATTTTACGCTTAGTGCTATTATCATCAATAGAACTCGCGCTGCACGTCTTTATTGATAACTTGTCTCACGTTCGAAGTCATTAATTTTTGTACTGGTACGTTGTCCATAGCGACCTGAGAAACGTTTTAGCATAGAAGTAGAAGCCCCGGCCATTACCGGAAGTTGACTGGGATAGCAAAAACTAACAAGCTTCTCAGATCGCTCTGGACAACCTAGTGGTACAAATAATGACTTAGAACGTGAGAATAAATACGTTCAACGCGAGTTCCAGTGATTATAATAGTGATTATTAAAAAAAAATACCGGAATGTTCAACGATATATAAGGCTTCGGGCTGGTCTCACCTCTTTCATTATATGTATGGAGTGTATCCATGCTACGCGTGCGCGTGAGGGATGACGGGACGACAAACCCATTGTATCAGTGCACCAACCAATTTTTTCCTGTTTCCTGACACGAAAAAACATGATTACAACTCGCCGTCATACCCTGGATCCCGATACCCGTCATACCCTGGAACACATACTTGTTACTGTCTTCATTCCTCATTCCCACGGCACTTTATGTACTCCTGACTGAACTTATGCTAATCACAAGAGAAAGGAAAGTACATAAGACAAAGAAAAAACAGGCAATGCAAACCATGTTGGTTCAACGTTGGGTAAAGTTCGCCACTAACCAGCAACAGTTGTGACGGAACTTCCAGTTCCCGTTTTACCAGGCGGCGTAAAATAATTACATATCAAAAACCAAAACTGGTAAAAGGAGCCGCCAAGTTCCGAATGGTTCGGCCCTTCAAAGGAGTGATATCAACACACCAAAACATTCGCCAAGTTAATCGCACCGCTTAATAGTTCGAAGGTTAAATGAAAACTAGAACATTGCTACTTTCGGTAGCAATGTTCAATTTTTCATTTTAACGTCCAAAGTATTATTCGGTGCGATTAAGTTGGCGAATGTTTTGGTGTGTTGATATCGCTCCTTTGAAGGGCCAAACCATTCGGAACTTGGTGGCCCCTTTTACCAGTTTTGGTTTCTAAATTGTGTATTGGCTCAACTCCACTACTGTGCACATGTGTACTATAAAGTGGCACATCAACAAGAAATTGGTTTTCAACAATTTGCTACTACCTTTTGCCTATAGGCCGAACCATTCTCAACTGTCACCTCTTTATGGGTTTTTGGTTTGGTTTTAATTTTATTGTAATTTGTATTACAATATTTAGTCAGTTTTGGTGTGTTGATATCAATCCTTTGAAGGGCCGAACCACTCTCAACTTAGTGGCTTCTTTACCAGTTTTTGGCTTTGTTTATTTTGCTTTGTTTTTACAGTTGGTTTATTTTTCGAGAATTGTTGTTTAGATTTATCGTGATGCACTAGTGTGTGTCTAGGCACGTACGTCAGTATCCGCGGTCTCATTGTCCGAACTTTGGCCGTCCAATGAGAGACGATGCCGACAATACTAACAATGGTTATAACAATATTTTCGTACTTACGTGCCCTCCCACACCATCCCTGTTACGCCCCCAGGCTCCAAACCATAAAAGATATGCAGTTCGTATTGTAGTGCACCCATTCGTCCAATTTCATAGCTGGAAGCCTCCCCGTTACCTCGGTATCGATGAATAATCACCCTATGGGATTTAACATGGGGATGGGCGAATTAGCTAGCTAGATAGTTAACACATTTCCAACGTTATTGAGGGTCACATTTTGCATTGAAAGCAGCTTAGCTGGCATTCCACACGAGTTAATTTTTGTCAGGTGGGTCATTGCTCTCGATTTCAACACAATTTAAGCTTTTGTGCCGCATTATTATTTTTCCCCAAGAAGCTGAAATGTGCCCAACTATGCTTCAAGATATAAGACACTGACGCTATGGCGCCGCGCTAGAATGGTTTACAACCTCGACAATTGAACTGGTGTGATGTTTGTTGTGATGATTGTTGCCTAACTTGGCGCGACACACTAGCGTGTGTCTAGAAATTCCACCGAATAATGACGAGCAGCAACCCTACGGATTTTTAGAAGCTCAAAAATCCAAGACTTGATTAAGTTTTGTTCCTTCCAAACAGTACTTTTTTCTGGGTCACTGGTGTTAAGAAACAACAATGGACAGGTCATTTTTTACTTTTAAACGTCTTTTGAGAAATTTGAAAATTAATGAATACAGAAACAGAAGAATCCCAAAACTTTACAAAACCTTCCATAATTTTTTTCCTAATACATTTAATTTTTAAGCCAACCCACGCCTTCTAAATGACTGATAACACTAGCTAAGGACGAAGCAATTACCGAAAACGTGGGGGATGGGCAGTATCTGTCTGGCAGATTTTCCACTGATAAGATAGTCATGTTAAAACATAAGCAAAAGGACTACGAAAAAAATACGTGTAAAAAAAATACAAAAAGATGCAAGCATCTATGGAAAAGTCTGTGAAGAAAAGAACGTATCTTTAATGAAGTCAAATTACGCTGCCCCCTCCTTCCCTTACCCCGATTCGATAACGTTGGCCAGGCCCTGGTAGACGATGAAATCTCTTGACAACGAGAGTCGAATTTGCAAGTTTCCAAAGGTTCGCCATTAGATAATTCGCTCATTTTCAACTTTCAACTACTGTTGTGACGCTTCTAATTTAGGTGGCTGACTCCAATTGGGTTCAATTGAAAGGTAGGAATGTCCTCTTTGCATCAAGGGTAATTTAAAGGGTGTACCACTGCTGTCAGGGACCGAGCTATGCGCGTTTTACTAGGAGCTTGTATCACAGTTTATCCTCCACGCTGGTCGGCGAACGTTGCACTTGAAGCAAGCGAAGAATCTTACACGGATGAAAAATCCGAACACCTCTGAAAATGTGGGAGGTAGGAATTGCATCTTCGAACTCAGACTTTTTGTGCACAAATCCTCCTTCGTCATGAAAATGTCAACCAAATTAGAACAAAATTACGACCGTTATCGTGGACTAAACAGAGACAAACAGTGACACAAAACCCAAATTTTGTCGAGTATTAGGCTAAGCTCCCTCCCTGCAAAGGTGTTATTATATTTCGCAACCACCTTACCAAACCACTCATAACAAGTTTGACAATTCCAGTTATTTCAATTAAAAAGCTAAAATGTTACCTCGCACGCACATCTGGACTAAATAAAAGTGGAGAGGAATAGCCTAATAAAACCAATAAATAATGAGAGAATGAATGAATATACCGTAGAGCACAGCAGAATGTTCTCAAGTGTGACAAACGAAATGTCACATAATAAACTGTATAGCCTACATACGGGAAAAAAAATGCCGCTCGCCATTTTAGGTTATTGTTCGTTTCAAAAGTTATTAAACAGAAAAACAGATGGCAAAGGTCTTTTTTTCCCCAATTACAAAAGTCAGTTGTGAACTCGTATTCAACCCACTTTAATTTCCAGCCCGGAAAAGTTCAACTTTTTGTAAATTCTCTCAAGTTGTAACTGTCATTATCAATCTGGAAAATGCCGAAGATTTATCACTTAGTTTATATTTATTAACGTGTGCGTTTAAATACGAGCGAATATTACGGAAGTGATAAATACGTCAGTCAACGCTTTTGTGGCATCAAATGTATAAAATAGTTATCATTCACCTCATTACATATAAAACATCAAACTGAACATTCGTAACCACAGATATTAAAAATTCAACATCTACGTTATTATTAATTAATTTTTTTAAAACTTCAAAACGTAGATAACAGGACGCAAGGACGTCTACACCGAAATCTCATACTTAAAATAAGTGA
>JAHWFP010243398.1:0-11797 GCA_023313725.1 Lithobius niger
GCCCTACGTCAAGTGGCCATGTGGTCTTCCTTAACAGGTTGCCACAATCCCCATCTCCCGTCTTTCCTCTTTATTTTCTTCTTCTTTTTCCTCGCCTTATCCAAGCCTCAACGTGCAGCTGCGGAAGAGTTCGTGTATAGAGAGGGGGGGAGGGAGTTGAATCGGGGCCACTGTCCTCGACGACCAACTCTGCCTTAAAGGCGCTGTCTCGCTATTCGTGAAATGTATTTCCATACCCGGCACACATCGATGGGCAACGGCAGGAGGGGGGGGGGGGAGCAAAGAGAGCAATAGCGCCAACCATGGGTTTATAAATTTTGGTTTTCTTTCAGTTCCGCTAGTCTCAATCCACACTCAACATGGCACTGTCTAGAAACTCTGACAATCGGTGCACCGATTGCGTGATGAATATTTTAATGCGCCTGAGCGTCTTAGTTCTTTTGTGGGTCTACCCCACCAGCCCTTTAACGGTTTCATGGCTATAGTGCCCGTCGGAAATAGCATAGCGGGTCTTAGTTCGTAAATTATGTTGTAGGTCACTTTTCATTAATTTTGTGAGGGTTCAAGATGTGGTTTGCGTCATGAATTTTTTTTAAAGACGGCTTAGTTCATTGTTTTATTGGGGGGGGGGGGGGCTTCCAATCGGGCCGATGGGGCAACATGGGCTGAATATACCTGAAACTGCACTACACGTAGGTGACCACGGCCGCACGTCCAGTTCTTGTCGGGCAGCGCCTGACATCCTTCCCCGCCAGACCACGCTAATCCAGGCAGTCCAACACAGCTTGGCAACGGATGGCGTTGTTGTCCATCGGTCGAGGGCACTAGACAGGAGAGGAAGAAATAGCGAGAGAAACGCAACACATGCATAAGGCCTCATTCGGAAAGAGTCTATCCTCCCAAATCAGATAGTTTCGGTCCGATCAACCGTTTATTTCACCAGTTTCAATCGATTTTGAGCATTCCTCAGTATCTCGTCTCTACTTTTTTTTTTAACCCATCCCACACTATGCGAAAATTCTAATCTACAATCCTAGTACAAGCCTACAACGTTGGAAATATTCATAATTTGCATTATTTTGCAATCCTACTTCCTTTACTATGATTACATATACATATATATGTTGATTATATAGGATAGGTACGACACGAAACGATTCTAACTAGCCAGCAATTAATATCCATTTATATATTGGAGGGAATATAATGAGCTAACATCATTAAACAAGTATAACAAAGAAACAAAAGCTGTAAACAAAGAAAGAACATGTAGGGAAGGGAAACAAACACAAGCTCGAGAGCCGAAGACAAACAAACGAGCCAAGAAAAAAAAAGAGGGGGGGAGGGATCGAAACGCAATTCGGGTTGGGACAAGAGTGCATCGCCGGGGCAGATGGACCTAGTCGTGTAATCACCGCCGGCCAAACACGGTGAAGCAAAGAGATATAACAAATGCCAGTGCGAGTGCCGTCAGAATAGCAACCAACGCCTACTTCATACCTTTAGGAACATGGGCCAATAAAGGAAAAAACGGAAGTCCAAGAACCTCCCGCCACCGGGGCTCGACTGTGAGTCTTATCTGTATCCAGCATTTCCAACGTGATCTTGAGAGTCGATAGGCAGTAACTGAAGCTTTCACAAGCTATAGAATTCTTTGCAATCAGGCAGATTTCGTCCTCGTCACAAGCGCGATGTGCACGAAACAGGACCTTTACTTCCTTCATTTCGGCCTCCAAAAATATCATCCGTGTGGCTAGGGAGATGTGGTCAAATACCACTTGTACATTCCCCTCCAAACAATTGGATTTTGCCACCGGGATGATTTCAGCTAAAGAATGACAACTGTGGCACCCGGTGACAGATATCATCTTCTGTATCTGTGGGCAAACTAATCTATGGCTTAAATGTATTTTGTAATCAGCGAAGCTAAGGTGGACTAGGAGTGGAGCTGACTGTAACACTGCTGACCTGTCCAATTCATCACCCACTCTTTTCATATTAGTTTACCTTAGTGGAGGGAAACGAGGATGGGGCTAACATACCTAAGTACGATAACTAATACTAATACTGGCCTACTCCATCCCACATCACCCTCTCCGTTCAGCCCATACATGGAGGGGAGCACGGAGCGCACGAGCCCCAGAGGCACCAAATAGCACCAGTGCCAGCCTCCACCCTCTTTGTCACTGAATCTCAGCGATATGATTCAATTCACACCATAACCTCTATAGGTTCTTCACATGACAGCAAAACACACACACAGGAAACAGGGAAGAAGAGTTATAGGCCTCTTCCACCGATTTCCATTGGTAGTACATAACATAAGCGTACACTGTAAGATTATAGATACATTGATATATGCATATATGTTTCTAATCCCTAATGGTCGACTACAGGGGAGATGGGACCGTTTTAATACTCACGGCCTTACACCTAAGCCCTGATCGTTTCTTAATGATAGTATTTACACCTTGTTACGAATATAGATACCATGATACATGAGAATACATTTCTAATCCCTAATGGTCGACTACATGGGAGATGGGACCGTTTTAATACTCACGGCCTTACACCTAAGCCCTGATCGTCTCTTAATGATAGTATTTACACCTTGTTACGAATATAGAAGGACACAGCTTAATAACAAGGAAGGGGGAAGGATGGGCACAGAATAACTCCCTCCCAAGTCATGTGTCACGTTTTCTCTTTACTTTGTCACATTCGGGAATTTGGGCACCCGGCGCCTATCGAAGGACTGCCCAAACTTTATAGTAGTTCCATGACGTCTCCAGTCAGGCAGGTCACTGGGGTGGATGGGCCGTCCATCTGTGTACCTTCCCTTCTCAAAGTAGTGCCCACCAGTACCCTGAGCACCCCAGGAGTTCATGCGACCACGGTCAGCACCTGCTTCTATATTCGCCGGAAGATCACCCTTCCATTTGGCGGCAGCTGTCTTTGTCTTATTGGCACCCAGCAGCCAAGATTCGTAGCGACGGAACAGTGAGCTGTCATATGACGAAGCGTTACTGATGGGAGAACAGCGGTCACTGATCCCATCAGTATTGGTCTCTGAACCCAAAGGCTGCCCACTTGCATCCTCGCTTACATTTGGCTGACTACATGGGGATATCTTATCATCGCCCCCCGAACTCTCTGGGGCGGTCGATTCCGTCACAACAGTTTTATTTCCACCACTAGTCCAAGAATAGCGGGAATTGCGAAATCGAGGTGGCACAAACCGCCTTTTCTTCCGATATTTTGGCCTTGGTTTCTCCTTAATCTTGGGCACAATTCGGGGTGGTATTTTCAGCAGCCGGTCCGCTCCACCCTCTCTCAGTGCTCGCACCAGCAAATACTTTGGCACCTCAGGATCAATCACGGGGGCTCCATCCCGAGCTCTCAGTGGCTCCCTAGTCTCACTTTCAGGGAGAGAATCCACCGACATCCCATCAGTAGCTATCGCACTTCCAGTCACGGACAGCTTCTCCACACCCTCCTCATCCATTATACCTTGGCCATCATGGGAGTGTGAGGACCGGGGCAAGCGCTGGGCTAGAGGAACATCGTCCTCAGAATCACCACTACTATCATCTGGCTCGAGCATTGGGGGGGGGGGCACCCTCCCAGAGCCTAAAATCTGCGGGCGGATGGAAATTCCTGCTGGCGGGGTGATCTCAGCATCAGTTGACAGAGGGGAGGGAGCCTCCTCATATCTCACTCTAGTTCTTGCCCGGATTCTTTCAGATCTACAGAGGACTGGATTAGGGGATGAGGGGGGCTGGGGTGTGAGGAGTAATGTATTCCCCTCCAGACTCGACAGGCTGGTCCCTCAAACTGTCTTTGCCTCCCGAGGCACCTTGGTCATCACGTTCCAGTTCAGACTCCGATGAAGATGAGGTCATTTCCAGCTGGGGAAAAGGCCTGCGCATATTGTAAGGTTTGAGTCGATTCACGTGTACGATCTGCGGGACCATTTTACCCCGGCTCATCCTCAAGACTTCATAGTTGACGTCACTTAGTTTCTTTATTACTCGAAAAGGGCCAGCCCACAAACGGGCTAGTTTCTTGGTCTTTTTCTTTCCCACTGAGGGAGTATATAGCATGACTAAATCTCCCTCCTCCAGTGGTAGGTCCTTACCCTTTATTTGGCTCCTTTCTATCTGCCGCTCGGCAGCCTCAATTAGGCTTTGCTGCGCATTTTCAAAAGCCGTGCGCATTTTCTTGCACAGTTCTCCCTTATAGTTGTTGGGATCACAGACGAGTGATGAGGGCCTTGTAAAAAGGGTATGGGGAAGGGCGGGATCCCATCCAAAAAGCATAAAATGAAGGGTCTCCTGCAATGTGGCATTGATGGCATTCCTCAAGGCCATAACAGCATATGGCAGGTAGCAATCCCAGTCCCTCTGATCCGTGCTCACGTAATGCGACAATGTCGATGTCAGTGTCTGTATAGTTCTTTCGCTCAACCCATCAGTCTGTGGATGCCAAGGAGTTGTCCTTATCTTTTTGGTCCCCAGCAATGTACAGACCTCCTTGCAAAGGGCCGAATTATACTGGGGCCCTTGGTCGCTCAACAGGGTGCCACTAATACCGTATCTGGTGACCATTTCCCTAACGTAAACATCAGCCACTGTTTCAGCCCTGGTGAACACGCCAACCCACCTGTTTCCACGAGCCGTCATTCTGAAGGGGCCAACAATATCCGTTGCAATTTTCTTGAACGGTCTCTGTGGGACCGGCATGGCCTTCAAAGGGGCATGTCGTCGAATAGCACGTTTTTCTTGGTAGCTCTGACAGGACTCAAAGAAGTTCTTTGCATCACCATACATGCCCTTCCAGTAGAAATCCCGCACAATGTTTTGCAGAAAGCGTTCGAAACCCTGGCGACCCGAGAGAATTGTATCATGGCATGCCTCCATGACTACCAACACAAGTGTTCGGGGAACCACCAGTTGATGGGTCAAACGTCTGTACGCTTTCTGCTCGGATGGCAGGGTGTAACGGTACAACAAATTGTTACCTGAGTCTATGTAAAATTGGCCCACAGGCACAGACTTTATCAGTTCAGAATCGCACTGCCGCCCCATCAGGTGATTTCTAATAGCAACAATATACGGATCTCCTTCTTGCTCAGTCAGTATCTGAGACGGGGCCAAACCCGCCAGGTCCAATTTATTTACTTGTTGACCATCTCCAGTCTCTGTCCAAGTGAATAGGCCCTCCAGAGAGGGGGACGACAGGGTGCCCACTCACCGGGCCACCCACCCGACTAACCTCAACATTCTCGGGAACCCTTCCCAGCGGGGGCAAAAGACCCAGAGAGCTCAGTGTAGTGTCGCTTGATTCTCCAGTCAAAGGATCAATGGGCATTCGGCTTAAGGGGTCACTCTGATTCGAGCTACCCTTTTTGTAAATGACGGTGAAATCATAATCCTGTATTGCCAGTCCCCAACGCGTGGTCATAGCAGATGGGCTGAGCCTCTTCAAGACAAACGAGAGGGCCTGACAATCTGTTATCAAGTACAAATGACGCCCAGCCAAATAATACCTTAATTTATTTAGGGCATACACAATGCCAAGGGCCCCTCTCTGTGTTGCGGAATATTGCTGTTCAGTCTCCCAGCTTTCGGGATATGTAAGCGATCGGCTGGAGCTTTCCATTCTCACCCTTCTGCATCAGGGTGTCGCCCAAACCTACCTGTGACGCATCAGAAACAATGTAGAAGGCCTGCGAGAATATGGGTGTTCGCAGGCATGGCTGACTCGTCAAAGCCAACTTAAGCTGCTCAAATGCAGCCTCACACTCGTCTGTCCAAGTGAATTCTTTATTGTTCTGCTTGGTCAAAGCCGACAATGGAGCAATCAGTTCGGAGGCATTCTTAATGAAGCGCCTGTGGAAATTCACCAGTCCGTTAAAGGCTTGCACTGATTTCACAGTCATGGGGCGGGGAAAACGAGCTACCGCCTCCACTTTGTTTTTGGAGGGTTCTATTTTACCCGGGGCCAATACATGGCCAAGAAACTTTACCTTTCCGTGCGAAAAGGTTGCACTTAACGGCGTTTTGCAGTTAGGCCTACTTGCTCCAATCGAGTTAAAATGGTGTCCAAGTGTTCTTCAAAGGTGGTAGAGAATGCCAAGATGTCATTAAAAAACCCCACTAGATGCCGAGGGGGCAACCCCTGCAGTGCCTCCCCCAGAACACATGCGAAGAACCCCGGACTGTGTTTCATTCCCATAGGAACTCTGTTGAAAAAATACTGTGTGGCAGTCCGTCCTCCACAGCTGAATCCGGAGATGTGTCTGTCCTCCTCCGCTATAGCTATCCGATAATAAGCGGATCCCAAGGCGATTGTGGAAAAGATTGCGGCCTCCACCACCGCATTGATGAGGGTTTCGGGCTGAGGAATGGGGTATTGGGCGTTAGGGATTTTCTGATTCGTGCCTCTAAAATCAACCACCATCCGATAGCTGCCGTCGGACTTCTTCACAAGGAGACAAGGGGCGTTATATGCAGATATTCCCCTCTGAATTATTCCTGCGTCCTCAAGTGCAAGCAGTTGTTCCTGCATTGTTGCCTCAAGGGCTTCCGGTACTGCATATGGCCTGCGAAACACTGGTTCTGAATCCAGCAATGGGATTCGCATTTCAGCTATATCAGTAAACCCTATCTCGCTCAGATCATGGGCGAATGCCGCCGGGTGTCCCTTTAGCAAACTTTCGACCTGCCGTCGCTCATCCTCCCCGAGGTGGTCGAGATCAAACAACGACAGATCCAAGGGCCTAGCCATCCTTCTCTGCCTGGCCCTCTCTGCAGCCAATGGGAGCACTGCAGGACATATCTGATCAGTGGTACATGCTCGGTCAACATTTAGTCCAGCTTTCAATTCCACAGGGTCATCCGAGAGATTTGTCAGCACCACATCCACCAACAAATCATTGCCTGCTCGAATGAGCGAGTCCGTAAGTCTTATGGGAATACAGGATTCAGCTGAGTGCTCTATGAGATAATCAGCGGATCGCCTTTCACTCAGTAGTTCCACCCTGGCTACACAGCTGGATCTCAGTGCCATCTGCAAGGGATCTGTCAGTCTAACACCTATGTAATTAATGGTCTCTCCCTCAGCTCTCACGTCGGAGATCACTTCCGAGGCCAAGTCAGCAGGATCCACCAATTTTAGGGTCACATCAAATCGTGTGCTGCGAAATTCTCTTCTTGGTATATCAAAAATCAAGTTCATTGTACACATGGCAGCGATGCCCAAAATAACATCATGGTTTTCTGCCAGATTTCCCCTTTGCACAAAGAAAGGGAAGCTGACGGTGGTGCTGTCCAGAGTAGTCTTTATGTAATACTTCCCATCCAATGGGTAGTTGGCGTTCGAGACTGTTTTGGCCTGTATGGCAACAGGTTCCTTCCGTATCTCAGATCCCGGAAGCTACTGCAACTGCAGCAGAATACTGCGGCTGATAATATTAATGCTGGCCCCCGAATCCATGAGAATGCGTACTCGTATCCCACACATGTATCCGAATACAATTGGGAGTGAATTTCGAGGGTATAGGCCACCGGAGTCTTGGTAAGTGTATGTAGATCTCAGAGGCTCTGCACACTATTGGACTGTAGTTTGGGCACTCTCCAGGGTGCCAACTCTACCTGGGGCCCATGGAGTTTAAAAGATCTTCCTCTGTACAGTTGTCGGGCTCAAACCCATACTCTGCCCTAACCTGTTGATACACTCCCGGCTCCATTCCTCCCGCGGGGCGAGATTGCGCGGGAGGTCGCCATCCCGAGTTGGGGGCCCCCATGCGCTGAGGCACCCGTGAAAATATCCTACGATTTTCTGGTGCAGGGAAAGGGCCCATTCTGGACGGTCTTTGCGGGCATTGGGCAGCAATGTGGCCATCCCTCCGACAGAAAAAACAGGTTCCCAAGGGGCGCCGGAGCAGAGGTGGATCAGTGTAGTTCTCCTTCTCTCGGTATAATAAGGGGCTCTCTCGGTAGGGTTTCGGAACCTCATCCAGTCTTCCTCCCATAGAGGGATGGGCATTTTCCATGGCACCCTGCCTGCCCCACCCACTCCTTACGCCCTTCTCTATTTGCGAGCCTGGTCATCAAATTTCTCCTGCAATCTCCTCTCCAACTGATCGAATCTTGCCAACAGCTGCTGATACGAATCGGGGACACGGGCAGGCGGCGCCGCAGCCGCCTGCGGTTGAGGAGCAGAGGGGTTCGAGCTCAACCTAGACAATTGTTCAATCACCTGCTCGAGTTTTCCCTGAACGTCTTTGGCCCTGTCCCGAGTCACCCCATCCCGGTCCTGACTTTCTCTCATCTGTATCTTCTCAAGGCCCTCTAAGACCTTCCCCCCTCAGCCCCTGTTGTGTCAGACTCCTCACTCTCTCCAGATGTCCCAGTCACCCTCCTCACCGGGGCACTCTTGGATCGATCGTTCATTAGGAGGAGTGCGTCTTCCTGCAACACGGCATGCTGCACAGCCTCCTGCAAGGTTTGGGGTTCTCTGTTTATAACAGCGTGATGAATGTTGGGTTTTAGGGTTTTGATATACTGGGCGAGAATTAATGTATCTTGGGAGGCAGGATCCAACCCCACCACCTCCCGTCCCAGTTTCTCAACCCTTATTGAATATTGTCGTGCGTTCTCTCGCTCTCCCTGGCGGATTTCAGTAAAGGTGGCCAGCTGGATCCCCACCGGCCGATCGGGCCGAAAGTGGGCCTTTAGGGCCGCTTTAAGGTCGTCAAGGGTATCAAGAGCCCGAGTTGCCTTCGAGTCCTTCAAAAATCGTGCGGCCTCGTCCCTCAATTTTCCCTTGGCCACTGCCAATCGAATTGGCGCACCCAGGCAGCAAGATTTCCGATACCAGTCACAGCCTCGAAAAACTTGTCTAATCCCACTCTCTCCTCCTGTCCAGTGTACTGGGGAATCAGCTGTAGCCATCCCGAAAGGTTCGCCATCTTCCTTGGTGTATCTCTAGTTCCAAATCATCAACAGTTCACACCACACAGAACTAGTCAATGCTGTTTACCTCTGTATTAGGAAAGAAGAACATCCAGAGATGGAATCTGTGGTTCCTCCTCTGGTGGAAAGCAAGGCGTCCTCCGGTGGTCCTCAGATGGTGGGGAAAGGTTCCAGTAGGGCGTCCAGTGCCCTCCTGTGGGCAGCTGTAAACCCACAGAGGGAATAGGTTTTTCTGAAGGGCCACACCCAGTGGATTGGGGGGTTCTCAGGACCCTTTTCGGATTCTTGGGTCGGACCCACGAGTGTCTCCTCCGGCGCTAAATTCAGAATCCCCCGTATGGCCCGAAACTGTGCCCTTAGTTCACGGTTCTCCCTGGCCAAGAGCTCCAGTTGTTCCCTATACCAGGCCTTAGTGCTTTGCTCCCGGGCCTTTCGCCTCTTAACTGCTTCCCTCTCACGAAGTCTTCTTCGCAAATATCTCTCGTCCTTCTCGCTCTCCGGCACCTTTTGCGGCTTTGGAACTGTAGACAGCCACTTATGGTAATCTCATCCATTCCGCGAAGCCTGGGCAATACAGAAACACCCACCCAACAGGCCGTCAGTAAATGATGACAATGACCCGGACCGAAGAGAAAAAGAGAAAGAAAGAGAAAAACCAAATCGAAACAAACAGAGCAAACAATCCAAACAAACGTAACCAAATGTTTCACCAACACTAATAACAAAAGTATTCCTCCAAAGCGGATTTAAGCAGGGAGTAGTTTATGGCTGTCCTCAGCTGGTAGTTGTCCTGGACATATGCCGCCGCTATTCCCCTCAATTTGCCTCGACATATGGCACACTTTTGAGAGCTTGACCAACCAACCAGAGCAGACGCTTTCTCAAATTCTTCAAAAAAGACTTTGAACGCACAATAGTTTCCCAATCCATTATAAACAGGCAGTGTACGAATGACTTCAGCTACTGTTTCGGGGGATAGTCTCATACTGTTCCCCCAATTTTACCCAAACACCCTGCACAACGCGTATTTTAATTCGTTGTCGTCAGACGTATACCATAGGAAAGGGGATGAACGAACGAACTCGTATGCCCGGCCCACTAATTTGAGCCTTACCACCCAACACAACGCCTTACTGGACCAGCCAGTAAATTCGGCCGTCCGGTTCCAGGCTCCGAGGAACTCTTCCAACTCGTTCCTCCCACTCCCACCAGAATAGAAGGGAATTCCCTAAGAAGGGCATCAGTTGAGGGTGGTTTCATAGGAGAACCCAACTGGCCGGTTCCGCTCGTTCCCCAATACCTTAACCCGGATTCGGTGTAATGCAGGTAGCAACCAAGCCTCCAGCGAATGCAAACCCACACTTGCGCTAATAACGCCGTACTCTGTGAGAGCCAGGGCCGCCAACCCCCTCAATTTGGACTTGGCAATCACACTTTGTTGTGGTTCGGTCCACCCTGTGGTTGCCGCCGCTGCACGCACACTATCAAAAAACGCCTTATGACCCGCCAAGTCTTCTGTTCCCTGCAGCACCAGAATAGACTTATATACCTCAATCTGATTTGGTGGTAGCTGTATATCAAATACTATCACACGCAGGTGCATGTCAGGACAGCTTGTGCCAACGAGCACAGTATTTTCCGATATTTCCCTTTACAACATTTATTCACCACAACGGGTCGAAACGCTGCCTCAGAGCGACTTTAAGAAGTTGGAAATCCTCCGTCACTCTCAGTAGTGGGTGACAAAAAACAAAGAGTTTCGCATTTCCCCTGAACCGTAATCTACAAACGTAACAGATCTGCCAATCTGACGGGCTCTCACACTCCAACAGCTTGACCAACGACTGAAAAAAGATACGGTATTCTTGTGACCCTTCTTCTCCGGAATAGGTGGCGATCCTCTCAGCCAACCCGTCGAGGAAAAGAACAGCTGGCATAAGCTGAATAATCTCACCAGTGGAATGCCAGCCCACCGTCTCTAATTACTCAAAATGACAAATTCCTCTTCTAATGCGCTGAATAACCTGTCGATGTTCCTCGTGATGCGTAAAATCGGGTACACTGAAATAAATGCCTTTGCCCACCCCTTCAGTTTATCTCTACAGATATCGCAAAGCTGTGCAGATGACAGCCCGGCGGAAACGCCAGTCTCTAATATTGCCGCTCTAAATTTATCAAAAACCACCCTATCACAATTACCAGAGAATGTCGGAATTTCTGAGCACAACTCCCAAATTGTAGGGGCTTTCATTTCTTCTGTACTGCTCAACCTAACCCCATACTGCGGAAATCCAAGCAAAATAACACACAAAAAGAACACAAGGAAAGGAAAGAGGAGAAAAGGGGAAAAAAAAAAGAAAAACCCAAACAACCACAACAAAACACACAAGAATTCAAACAACGTCCTGATCCTGCCGAGCTCGCCAAATGTTACGGTTTGTTTTTTTGGTTCCCCTAGTGGGGCGCCCCTCGGGGGGTTGAAGGGCAAACAACCGAACAATACTTTTTTTTTCACGTTGCCCAAATTCGTCTCTTACCTTCAAGTATCACAGCTCCCTCTGGCTCTTATATTCGCAATGGTTAACCTTTCCTCCGACTACCCTTAATCAAAAGTGCTTTGGCTCTTGGTTACCTGAATTATTCCCCCATTTTTTCAGTAATAGCAACCATCCAAAAGCAAAATGTAGCCCATACGACACTAGTAATTTACACACACACAATTACCAATATTGTTCCCTTTATTAACTTTCCGGAACTCATTTACAAGACTATACGTACGACCTATCAAAATAGCACCGTAAAATAAAAAGCAAAAAAAA
>JAHWFP010243400.1:4631-14805 GCA_023313725.1 Lithobius niger
CCCCCCCCCCCCCCCCCCCCCAATGAGGCTTTAAGTGTTTGGCTATCGACACTGATATATGGTGACCTTATTTACATGATGAATACACTTTATTGGACAAATTATTTTACAAATAATTCATTATTCATAATTCATAATTCATTAAATAATTCATCATTCATAATTCATTATTTTTACAAATAATTCATTCATTATTACAATTTCATTGCAAATGAGCGAACCCTAATCGGTGCTATTGTAGGGACCGGAAGAAGGGAAAGTGTGCCCAAGTTAGAACGAAAAAGTTAAACAAAGAAACGATGGTTTCGGCTTGGGTCGATTCGATTCGAGAGATGTAATGTGGTACAATATTAACGTTATAGTTACGGCCTTTCCGTTGGATTTTTCCCCGTTTCTCAACTAATATCAATAGAAAATTAAAAAAAAAAGCTGATATTAAAAATGTTAATAATAATAATAATAAAAAAAGCGTAGGGCGCTTATTCTCAAGGGCGCATCTGCCATTAGCAGACGGGCACATGGCCCAGTTCGACCCTGCAGGGCCTCTCACCCTGATACGAGGTATGGGGCTAAGTAACTCTGATATGTGCCCCTTCACCCCAATATGAGGCCCACGTAGCAGGGCCATTTGCCCCAGGCAAGATTTTGTGAATGCCACAAATGAGAAGCTATAGATGCAATAATGTGCAGCTTTCTACAATGCCAAGAGGAACAATAAATTGCACTGAGTGTAAAAGAAAAATAAACCCTTTCTTAATATTATAATTGCTACAATGCATTATGAAGTAATACCAGCACCGGAATAGTTTTTGATAAAAACATAGCCTATAAAAGTGCATATGTAAAACAATAAAACACTACAATTCATTAGTGGAACAGTCGTCATAGTGAAAAGTATAGAAAAAATATTTTTCATAATGAGAAGTACATTCTTGGGGGCCCCGTTTGGGCCCCAGACTTCCGTGGGGCCCCGAGGCAACTGCCTCAACTGCCTCGTACCATTGCGTGTGGTTTTTGGAAAATTGTACACAAAAGCCTGTCAACGAAGAAGTGAAAAAGACTATTACAAACAAAAACGTCAAGTGTGCCATAAAAAAAAAGGTTACATGATTGAAGTTTCACTTGTTAAAATGTACACGGATAAAAAAAGATAATTTTAAATAATAAGCAAATGAACAACTGAGACAGTTGCATCTGTTTTAAGTGCTGTTGTGCTTTACCGTTTAAATTATTGTTAAAAACCAATAGCACTTAAACAGATGCAATTTTCTCAATTGTACATTAGCTTATTTCAATTAAAAATCATCAATTCTTATCCGTGTAGGCTACATTTTAACAAGTAAAGTGAAACTTCAATCATATCCCCCTTTTTTACGGCACACTTGACGACGTTTTTGTTTGCAATCCGTGTACCTTTGCAATCCGTTTGCAATCCGTGTACCTATGGCGTAGCGCTGCAATGGAGTATGTCCTCGACGATTACATTGATGTGATGTTTGTTGCCTAACTTTACAGTCAGGGATTTTTTATTAATGCAAAAATTCAGAGCAATATGACGAACGATCTCCAAGCAACAACTCCATACAGTTTGCACCCAGGCAATCAGTAAATGAGTTATGTATTCTCCATGGGTAGCAACTAAGCAACGTTATGCATGGATCGACGTCGGTGGAGTGAACGAAAAAACGATATTGTTAATAATAGACGAAAAAAATAAAAATAAATCCTCTTTCCCATTCAGAATAGGCTAGACAGAATTTCTTGCTCACCATTTTAAACGGGCAACAGTGCTGTAATTAGCCTTTTTTAAGGGATGTGGGGGAGAGGGAGATGACGGTGCAAGAGTAAAATATAAGGCCCCAAAAAGACGAAACAATTTTGGGTTGAAGGTTGCAGCCTATTTTACAGTAGTTTTAAGCAAAAAAAAAACTGGGCCCGCTGCTTTGAATTTAGGTTCCCTTTATGTCCTGGGCTAGGGTGCTTTGAACCCTTTGCACCCTACTATTGCGAGACTGACTGGCAACCGTCCGCATATAAGTTTTTCACACGGGCCTGCCGGATCCCAAGAAAATGACGATTTTAAATTTTTCGTATTTTTCCAAGTTACATGCCTCACACGCACTGTCGCGCTCGCTGCGGGTATTATATAACACCAGAAACCCGCATGCAAAACTTCTCCGGGAAACCGAAATCTGGAGAGCTAAAAACGTGATCCGATTGACGCCTGAGATCCGAAAGATACCTTGGATCCGATTGGACTGTGTAAAAAAAAAGTTTTTATCCAACCACCCGTTTTCAAAACTGAGCTTAAAATGAAATTTTTGAACTAGAAGATAATTGTTTGGGAAACGCTATCTAACGTAGGCTGCTGTTAATCACCTATTTCCGAAACTAGACGACAAGGTAAGCTAAGGCAAAAACAAGCGGCTACAGCGACTGCTTAGTCGCACCGGTCTTCTGTACAGTTCCTCCACTTGAGGCGCACACCTCTCATGCACTAGAACAGCTATCTCTATTATACTAATCTAAAAACAGTAGCCTTCACAATTGCCGGTTTAAAAATGTGTTAGCTTTTAGGCCTGCTTTACATTTTAGGCGTAATTATCAGCTTTTAGGCCTAATTCTAACCAACAGTTTTAATTTCGTAAGTAGCAGCTAACGGAGATATAGATTGTATAGTAAGCCTATTCATTTTTGCAACACGGTGCGCCTTCAGGCACACAGTTAGTGTTACAACATAACGCAACGTAGCCTATATAGATCAGTGGTAGTAGGGAAGTGACGATAAGGACGCTGTTGATGACTCGTAGCAACTTGACGTTGCTATGGTAACATGATTTTAGGCCCAATTTTCATTTTTTAGGGCTGATTTTAAAAATGTAGTTTTAATTTCGTAAGTAGAAGATAGGCCTAATGGAGAATTTGGTTCGACGGTAAGCCTATTCATTCATGCAATAATGCGATGAGACTATTTAAACGAACCTAAATTCCATTTGTTTTTATTGAGGATTTTAATTTAGGAGTTTAATTGGACGATCAAATATGATAAATGATAGTTTATTGCATATTGACTCGAAGTTTGTTATTTCAAACTTGTAGGAGTCTACAATATTCAATATTTCTTTATATTTCAACAATATTTCACATAATTGGAAAACTTAACTTAATAATAATACTAACATGGTGAGAAAGTATAAGGCAATAACGTAAATACAAGCAAGTCCATAGTTAAAGATAGAGTGGGTAAAAGTTATGAATTAATAACCACAGCAAAAGGTACAAAGTTTTATGTGAAAGGAGAAGAAAAAGTGAAGGTTCATCTTTAAATATTTTTAAGGCACATTTTATGTGCTTTTAGCGTCCTTTTCAAGTCCCTTAATTTTTCAACGTTAAGTAGGTGTTCAGGCAAGCTGTTAAACAGTTTTGGTACAGTGTATTCTCTGTTTCGTTCACCATACACATTTTTTTGCAAATGGTACTGTGTACCGGTAAGTGCTTCTCCTAAAGTATAGGATTTTAGACTTATCATTGGTTTTAAAATTATGGCTATAGTAGTGGTTGAGGGTCACAACATAATTTCTCAACTGAGTGATCCTTAAAATTTTTATATTGGTGAATAATTCATTAGTTTTTTCACAAATTTTGAATCTAAAAAGTATCTTAATGATTTTTTGTGCTTTTTGAAGTTAAGATAATGCAGAGCTTGATGCGAATCCATAGACTTCAATACCATACCTCAGCACAGATTCAATCCAAGCGTAATAGATTTTTAATTTGTTTGTTTTACTTAGAACATTCTTGATTTTATAAAGACTTAACATTTTTTTTCTTAATTTAATAATGATAGTGTTAATATGTTTGTTGTAATTCCATAGAGTAAAGCCCAAATACTTCACTTCACTGACTCTGTTAAGTTTTATACAATTGTTAATACAATTTGCACGATTACATTGTTCATTATGAATAAAGACATCAAAGTCCGATTCTGATTTACGATGTGGATTCGTAATACGGCTCAAATATGTCTTGGATTCGCTAATAAACACTTCATTTAGGACAAACCAATCGTTAATATTGTCAAAATCCTCCTGGAGGTTTGCCTGCATTTCCTCAATATTTTCCTTTATCGATATTAAAATGATGTCATCAGCATACAAAAAGACAGAGCCGTGATTTAAAGCGTCTTCAATATCGTTAATGTATATTAAAAATAACAGTGGACCAAGCACAGAACCTTGGGGAACACCAGTATTTGTTAAAAAATGTTATTATTTAATTTAGTTACGTCGAAGAAGTCTATTAGTTATGAGGAAGAAACGATGTTTTAATTTGCCATGTTATTTAACTAACTTCTCACACTGAATCTAACGTTGTAAACAATGGTCGTCAATATCTGGTACCTTTGCGAAGTTGAAAAAAGTTACGGACGGACGGACAAAGTCGTTGCAATGAAGGCCTCTCCAGACAAAAGACAATTTCGTGCGAAGCTATGCGTTACCACGTACCTACAAAATTATTCCAATTGACGGGTTGGTGTTGCGTTTAAGGACCGATTTCGACGTCTTTGGCACCCCATCTAGCGTTGGCGTGCAGCCGCGAGCAGTCAGTCTGGTTAGGGCTTAAGGGATGATTTTAAAGTCGGCGGCTTGCGAGTCGCTTGGCCGCGTGGAACGCTTTCCCATTGAAATAACAAACAGGCAGCGTTTCCGCTTGCAAGCGAGTCGCAAGCCTCTGTCTTTAAAAAACATCCCTATAGTCTTCTCAGCCGGGACTAAAAAGGGAAGGCACAATTTCTTAGGTTTCACAGACCTCGAAGACCCCACGCAAAAAAATAAATATCCAGGTTACAAAGTGAACGTAACCGTTCCTATATGATCCTTTGCGCGTCTTCAATGACCTTGAAGTTTTATCTGTGTGTGCGCAGTACTAATTTTAATCGTTTGCTAATCATTACTATGAGATCAAAAATCTAAAAGACTAATGCAGTAAAAATTGAAATGAATTATTCCAATAGATCGCCGAAGCAAAATTATAAGACACTAGTCTAGAAAATTATAAATTGTGATTTTAAAATGAATCATTCCGGTTTGTGACGAAACAATTAATGCGTTCATGCTGGCTTGTCTAGGCGCAATGCCAACTGAGACAGTAGCTCCGTTCTTCGCTGCGAGGAACAAAGCTACGGTCCCAGTTGACCTTGGCTATGGTAAAAGCGCGGATGCGATCGGGTGTACCTTTAAAGCCATCCCTAGCTGTACACACTGGTTACTCCATTTTGTTTTTTCGTTTAGTAAAAGTAATATTTACAGTTGATTTCGTTTCGTTATGTAGGCTATTTACCAGGAAAAATAAGTAAGCTTTTATGTTTTTCCCCTCACGTTTATGTCATACAAAATAAACTTTTAAACTTTTGTGCTTTGTCGCTGCTAGGTACTTTGACAGCGTTTTCAAAGGCTTTCGTTTCAGCTAAATTTAGCATGTATGCCTTTTTTTTTTTTGCTCCTACGGCTTGTGTGTTCGAGAGATCTCATGGTGACAACCCGTAGAACAAGACGAGAATAATGTAAAAAATTCTTTACATTATTACATTAATGGCGCTTTTTCACCTTTTCAACTCCTAGCTGTGGCACCGTTAGAATCTTTGATCAATATAAAGAAAATAGCGGTAAATCAAAGAAACAACACTTCGCTGCAGCGCAACGAATTTTCATAACTAAAACGAGATCACGTGACCCACATCAGCCTATTGGACGACGGAGAATCTGGAACGTGGATGCTGTGTTTAGAATATGGGCAACGCTATCGTAATGGTGAACCGACGTTTTTAATGAACGTGCTAAATTTACTAGAACAGTGACATCATAATAAAATCTCCCCAAAAAGCACTTAAATGGCCCTTATATATATATATTTTTTTTTTTAGCGATATGTTATAGATCAGAAAGGCAAGCAGATAACGCATCTTACCTCTCCCAAGCGTCGCAGGTCCTTGGTGGTAGTTGCGGCTACTAATACCTCTGCTAATACTTTGTCTCCGTCCTTCTTCGTACGCAAAGCATTAGCAGAGGTATTAGTAACCGCCACTACCGCCAGGGACCTGCGTACGCTTGGAAGAGAATGACTTTATAATTTATGGTAGTATGTTGTCCCTCACTGGAGGGCGATACGTTTAAATAGGCCTACATTTGAGAAATTAGGCTTATGAAGTTATTTTCTGATCACTCCATGGCCATGAGACAAATTATTTCGCGTACTGAGCATTTGGCCTTCGTAGGTGCATAGGCTAGGAAGGCCGAAGGCTCAGTATGCGAAATAATTTGTCTCGTGGGCACGGAGTGATCAGAAAATAAACCTGTGTCCTCCAAGTGCCATTGTTTGAACAAGCAGTTCTGTCCCTAATTTGTCTATGGAGGCGGTTCCACCAACCCTACGTTCTCCTAAACCTATCAAATCTAGCTTTGTTTCCATGAGAGTAGATAGGTCAAAATATTTGTCATCGGCTTTTGTACGTTTTGTAGTTTTTTCTTATGGGCTTTCCTTTACCCACGTTTTTACCCATAATTGTATCACTTGAGTTGACTATTTGTCAACTAGTCGGTAAGCCGCATAAGGACGGCACGCACCCGTTGGCAAGCACCCAGATCGCAAGTGGCTTCCTTTACCCGGATTGCAGAAGATGCCTGCCGCGAGCTATTTGTCAGGTGGCATTGCTGCTGCTGTCGTCGCTGTTGACTCATCCTCGCGCGCTAACGGTATTGCTTAGTAGTGTAGTTTGCTCTTAAAACGTGAGCCTAAAGCCCTCTCCAGACAGAAGAAAATTTCGTGCGAAGCTATGCCTGACTACGTGCCTACAAGGTCAAAATTGCAGCAATCGTGCGGTTGGTGTTGCGTTAAGGACGAATATTGAAGTCTATTTTACACCATACTGCGTCGGCGTGCAGCTGCGAGCAGCCAGTCTGGTTAGGGCTTTACGTTCCTCTATTGGGATAGCTTCTGTAATTTACACGACCGTACCAACGCCCCCACAAAAGCCTACAAGGTCGTTCCAGCACCGCCGGAAGCGTCAACTAAATTATTTGACTACAGGAGGCAAGACGGGAGGTTTGTTTAGTGGCTCCATCTCTCGATTCGAAACGGCGAATTTGTAAAACTAAAAAGGTGTATCCAAAGTCTGTGAACAGATGGCGTTTAATAATGTCCATCCGCTAAAGCCAATCGATTTGATACCTTCTGGGCGTTGTGGAATATAGCTTTAATTCATGGGGCTGTGACTTTACTGTCTTCTTGAGTAAACTTGTACTCTCAACCAGTGTTTCTATAACTTTTTTTTAAATGGCGACCCCTATTTTTCAAAATTTGACCACTGGTGACGGTTCATGACACATCCATACCGGTAATGCGAATTTAATGCTGCGTAATTATAGATGGGTTACACAAATTTTACTAATTCTCAATTTCTGAGCACAACTGCTCCAAATTTGGTACAACATTTGTTAACCTTAATCGTAGCTCATTTTCCACAGTCATCAGTTGGTTGTTAACCTTTGTCTTTCAGCCCCACGAAATAGAAAGACTCCGATTCACACAGGTAATAAGAGGAAAACGGAACAAGTGTTTCAACGACACGGTGTGACAAATCATTGTACAAATCTCTGTTTGTACCAAAGCCCAGAATTCTTAACATTTCCTTTGATTTGATCTAAATTTTCAATGTCGAGTCTGAAAATTTAGTACAATGAGTAAAAACAAAGTATTACTTCCTCAATTTTTATTTTCAAATTGAGAAAGCAATATTAAAAAAAAAGCACTGTCCGTTTCGTTATGTTCGTTTTGTCAACGATGTAATTATGACAGTGCTCCAGTCCAGAGATTACACATACTTTCCCTACCTGCACAGATGGCAGCATCATCAATAGACTGTCAGCCTCGATAAAAATTCGGTTGTACTGTTTGGATCCTAGATAAAAAAAAAAATGGATCGTTTTGCAACTCGACGCCTGACGCTTCAACTTCATCTGAGGTAACAACTTCTATCGAAAAATAAATTACGACGAATCATTCCTCAATTTCAGCTTTCCAGTTGCTGGTAATGGGAACCTATTCGTGATCCCAGTATTACTCCTTGACGACTCCAATAGGGTCGCGACCCACAGTTTGAGAACCACTGTTCGAAAGGCTTGACCGTGTTTGAACGGGATATACATCAATTTTTCGTACATGAAGTACAATCACAAGGAAGTTACTGCAAGATAGGCTCCTTAGTTTTCTGTTTCACTCTTGGTGTCTTGTTATTCAATTTCTTTGTCCAACATTGTCTTACCAAATCTTTTGTTTTGCAGTTGTTGCTGTTATCCGTTGTTGTGGCTTTGATGGACGAGTCCTCATCATTTCCATACCACCCATATTTTGCGCCATACGTCCCTTTCGCCACTCTACATCATCCATACTACATTGCTCTGAGGCCGCACATTGTTAAAAGGGAAATTTACTACGATGGTGATTTAATGGCAGCTGCAACTGGTTATGGAGGAGGTGGTGGCGGAAGTGGTGGCAGTGGAGGTGGCGGTGGCAGCGGCAGTGGGGGTAGTAGCGGTGATAACGACGTAGACTACGGCGCAAATACCGGTGGCTACGGAGCTTTCAATTGGTGGTCTAGTCATCCTGTAGGAGGCAGTGGCGGTGCAAGCGCAGGAGGAAGTGGCGGAAGTGGAGGAAGCGGAGGAGGAAGTGGTGGTGGTGGTGATGGCTATGGAGGCGGAGGAAGTGGCGGTGGCAGTGGTGGTGGTGGCAGTGGCGGTGGTTACCGCCGGTGAAAGAAGTAATTGTGGGTTATCCAAGGTGATGTTTTGGGTTGCAAGCTATACCAAATGTGGACTGTTCTTGATGCTGAGTATGTGGTTCCGTATGAGTTTAGAGTGAAACTCATGTTAGAGTGGAACTCATGTACAATGTTTGACGCCAGAGATGCATTTGTGAGAACCTAGGGAACCCTTACTACGTAAGTGCAGTGTTAACCACCAACCTCAGGACTAGAGTTTGTAAAGTGTTTGAAAAAATACTTTTTCAAAAATCACAAGAATAAAGTGTATGCTTTGGTGTGCGTTTTGAGGTTTCTTACGGACCTGTTTTGGTTTGTTTTGGTTTTTTGAATGTTGTCAAGCGGAATAAAGACTGAATGTTTTCCAGTTTCCGTTTGTGTCTTTATTACAGTCAATTATCGAGTCACGGTCAGACGAAGAATGGGCCGCTATTTTCACGACCAATGGCCTAGTGACTCAGTGCTTTCTATATATGACCTATGATCTAGTGACTCACTTTTTTCTATGACCTAAGGTCTAGTGACTCACTGCTATCTCTACGACTCATGATGTAGTGGATCACTGTTCTATGACCTATGATCTAGTGACCCACTGCTTTCTATGACCTAATTTCTAGTGACTCACTGTTGACCCATGATATAGTGGCTCACTGTTCTATGACCTATTATCTAGTAACCCACTGAGCAGGATAAATGTACATATTTAAACCATTGAAATAAGAATGCATGACCACTTTGATAACTTGCCTCAGTCTGTTATTTTACATCACACTTTATAATTGTTTGTGCAAGTATCTTTCAATTTGTTTGATAGTTATTCCACCCCTGGTGAACTGTATTGGGTTTATCACCCGATGGGCAATATCCTGCGCATGGCCAATCCCCGAGAACTACATAAAGGCGATGGTGAGGTTTAAGGCCGATACGCCATCTAGACGTAGTTCGAGCGGATTGGCCATGAAAGGGATATGGCCCATCGGCTCATAAATCCGAAACAGTTCGCCTCGGATGTTAAAACTAGTTTATTGCACTGTCCCTATCTTTCGAAATGAAAAAATAAATTCTTGGGGTAAATGGAAAGTTTGCCTTCATAGCTGTGTTTAAGCAAACTTAGTGTTGTTACGTTTGCATAATTTTGCCTTGATGCAGTCAAGTTTGTGGAGGAAACCATTTGGGCGGGGGTGTTTCGCGACTTGAGGGTGGAATTTTCTTTAAAAAAAAGGTGTAGGAGAAACGCTTTGATTTTAATTCAATGGACCGATGTCTATTATCGTGCTACATATCACGGAAACATATAGTCGGTATTGAGAAATAGGATTTTCGGCTTTTCTTCTCGTAATTACTAAAAAAAAAAAA